>DVZN01000963.1:0-11179 GCA_018237365.1 Caria ino melicerta
AAAGATGGTGTGATGTAAATGGATTAGACTTACCAAAGAGGAAAACTCCAACAATATCCAAATCCACACAACACACCTAACACTAACAGTATACACAATATACACACTACGTACGTTTTGCTTCGTAACCGAAGCATCGTCAGGAGGAATCGACTGTACCAGACGAAAGTTAAATACAAAGGCAAAGTAACGCCTGCTTCTATTAATTATCTTCCTTAGTGTAGCAATGCACCATTAACATGTTGATAGGGCTTAAACTGGTACACATACCGTCAAATAACTTGAGCATTGGCCTTATTGGTTGTTCAACTTGGGTATTGAGCTTCTGTAGGGTCGTCATGTAGGGTGGTGGCTCGGAGACGAGATTAAGACCATTATATAACTTAGCCTACGAGGAATCTATACATACAGTACGCTTTGTGGTTTAGCTGGTTGAAACGTGGTATTGATAGATTGGTCGACTCTCGTCTTCCGCCACGCTACCTCAAGTTATTTGCCGGTTACGTGGTGAGTGCACCGGCGGCGTAGTTGAGCACGTGTGTTGTGCAGAGGAGGAGATCCCGCAGTTCCCGTTCCCGGCGGTGGCGCTGCCGCCCGCGCCGCAGCCGCCCGCCACGCCCGCGCACGACGCCACCAACATGTCCGACATGAGCATGAGCTTCGATTAAACATTTACGCACTATATTGTCTTATTATTTCCACTCTTTGATTTTTAAATATAACCCTATACTGTATATTTTACGATTGTTTTTTTTATAATATTGGAAGGCAAATAAGCAAACGGATTTCCCGATTGGAAGAATAATAAATTAATAGCTGGGATGTTAAGTTTTGTGCAAAAGTAAGTTTATCGGTTATCTCACCCCCACCAAAACGGAATACCTAATAACAGGTCACGGTGTCAACTCGAGGCGAATACTTGATTAGTCACAATAACTCCATTGGACATAACGTGTATGTAAGTTTTGTAACTTCATATATTGTGATACGCCCTATTTATTTTAACAATATTTTAGTTTATGCATATTGTAAAAATTAACAGATATCAAAACATTTTGTAAATATTAAACATGTGGGCATAAAGCACTCACTTTCGCGCCACCGTCTGCGTTGCATACAAACTGGTTGGTGTGATTCATGGCGGATAGCCGCGAACATTCCGAGCCGTCAGTATCCGCTGGCCATCAGCGTCCAAATATTTTTGCTCTCTATATGCGTTGGTAGAATAGGGGACTAATTATCTGGCCTGTGTATATAAAATAAATCATCTGCCTACCTTCAAGCCAGCAGAGGTTATTTTACAAAGTGAGCACAGATGGTGTGCTGTGCAGCAATCTAAAGCTTTACCGTTACTGTTATTACGGCCTATTAAGAAATCGGGAAAGGGCTAAGTCACACGGTGCGGTGCAGCGTTACACCGAAAACATTTTGCCGCATCACTGTACACATGTATGAGGCGCCACAATACGGCACCGTAGTATGCGTAGCGGGTATGCCAGTCCTAGTGTAAAAAACGTCTCGCTCAATCGAAGTACAGAAGTTGGGCGGCTCTGCTTATCTAAGTTTGAACGTGTCCACTTGTATCGGTGTTACACAATTTGACACGGCTAAAAAGTGGAAGGTCGCCCGTTGGTCAGCTCTGCTTGGCTTCCTCCGAGGGCCCATCCGGTAGGTTCAACCGCACGGGGCGACGTGAAGACCTTGGAGGAAAGCCGAGAAGAGTTCGCGCCGATGCACTGGTGCACATTACCACTTCCGGGTCGAAGCTTACCCAGCTGCCTTTGCAGTCAAGAGCGCCCATCAGGAGTTAAACTCCAAACCCGACGACCTGGCCAAATCATTGGCCAGAGATGAAGCCAAGGTCAGAGGGCAGAAAGCCCTGAAACCTTTTACCTAGCCTTAGAGGGAACATGTGACAGCCACTACAGTAGCTAGTAGCGCCCTCTACCACTGATATTCCTATCATTGCTTGTGTACTTACCGAAGCAAGTTTTTAGATGTTTTACTATTAGGGGTGAGTGAGATTTTAAATACGGATATTATTTAAACATTGGTACACCAGTACCGTGATCATTAATGTATTTGAAATGCCACTCTTTAAAGTAATACAGCACTACAAAAACTTCGTGATAACTGGTCGACAGTCCATTACTTTATCGTTTCTACTACTTTCATTCTACGCATTAAATGAAAGCCAGTTTTAGCTGTTACGGATACTTTAAGCCAATAGAACCGGCGATATCACGACCTCTTAAAAACATTCTAAATAAGTATCAATAACTCGACCACTTTAGGTTTCTTGTAATTTAAACTTTAATTGAAAATTCTTAATTTTTGCGAAATTCGAAATTCGAGAATACATAATTTACTATTCAATTAAAGTTCAAATTTAAGCTTCAGGACGTTTATGAACATTGTTTACACGGTCAGATTTCAGATTTGACGGTTTAAAAGGATCGTATCTGAAAGTGCAGAATAGGCTTGTAAGTAAAAAGAAATTGTAAATTTGAATATGATTTATTTTCAACAATGTATATATTAAAATCAAGCTTCGAGGTTTAAAATCAGCGTTTTTTATCTGGCTAAAATTCTATAAAAATCAATCGATTATACAGTTTTAAAAGCCTTTAAAACGTTTTAAAATTGTAACAATGGCTCGCCTAAACCCTAAGAGGCACATTTTAAATTTGATTAAAATACCTAGTTAGGCACAGAATTACTTTTAATATACACGGGGTAAAATTATCACTAATTGAAATTACAATACACAACATAACGTGCTAAGTCAAAATTTCAAGTCAAAAAAGAGTTTTTGGCGTTTCATCGTCTCAAATATAACTTTAGTATACCAAAGTAAAAGCACGTTATATTCAAATCACTCTTAAATCTATACAATCAATACATTTGACGAAACGCGCCCAACTTAATAGCGGCTCGACAACACTGCGACGGGGAGATACGCGAGTGACGAAAACACTTAAGCTGGTAGGGACCGGTGCGAGAAGGATTTACGGGAAATTTGGATCTGGAATGGAAGTAGCAACGTGAAGCGCCGGACATTCAGACAGGTATTTATTTGGAATAATCTTGGTCTGATACGAGACCAGTTATCTGAGTACTTAAGAGATTTATATATCAAAGTTGTAAAACAGTCTAGTTTTAACCGTGGATTAAGTTTGCAGGATTAGTTTTCTGATGGAGTAATTTTGAAGTTTTAGAATGATCTTACGGGTGTAACTGGAGTTGTAGAATGATTTTACGGATAGAACTGGAATTTTAGAATGATCTTACGGGTGCAACTGGAGTTTTAGAATGATTTTACGGGTGTAACTGGAGTTTTAGAATGATTTTACGGGTGTAACTGGAGTTTTAGAATGATGTTACGGGTGTATCTGGAGTTTTAGAATGATCTTACGGGTGTAACGAGTTTTAGAATGATTTTACGGGTGTAACGAGTTTTAGAATGATTTTACGGGTGTAACTAGAGTTTAAGGCTGGTCTTATGGATCTTACTTTGAAGAGTTTGACCGATCTGAATGTAACGACTGATCTTACCGAATGTAACTGGGATTTTAGACATCTTACTAAAGGAACTTCTTGGAGTTTTATTAGACTTACTTATAAATATTACTCCGAAATTTATAGGCTTATATTATATCCATGGTTCTGGCTTCACAGTTCACTATGATGGTGTTATGTCCAGGTATCAAAAGAATGTTTGTTGTATATTGTCCGTAGTCCTCGGTATATAGTTGTCCGGTTCACGTGGTGGAGTCCTTCCCGCAAGGGGGGGGGGCTAGTGCGCCCAGCCGGCCGCGGCGTCGAGCTCGGCCTCGCTGGAGCCGCTGCCGCCGCTGGCCGGCGACGGGGACGCTGCGGACAACACGACAAATACACACCTGCTCATGCCGCCTTCCTACCTCACATTTTACGATTTGCTTACTTGTAGAGTATTCTTAACAATATTGCTTATTAACCAACTTGCTTTATAGAGGCTTAGTATTTTGTTCGTTACTATAATTGTTCAAAACAAATTTTATATCAGATGTAAACATTTATTATAATAAACAGATACAGAGTGGGTTTACTTAAAAAGGCAGGTTCTTTACGCGGAAAGAGCAGTAAGTGTTTAGTTTTATGGTTTTATTTGTGGAGTTGTACTATAAAATTATTTGTCCGCATTGCGAAATGGAAATAAGTTTAGTGTAAGTCCAACTGAAAGTAGTTATTTTTGTAGTTTTTATGCTATATATACGTAAAGCTAGAAGTTTCTTACATAATTGCACGCTTAATATTGGGAAAGCTTTTAAACCATAGCCAAATTCTAATCGGAAAATCTAATCGGAAGCTGTATAACCTCTTCATAAAGGGCTCATTTGCTGCTTAAGCGATGGTTATTTCGATAATTATTTTTAAATAAGAAAAAAATTAGCTCGGTGTATTAAGTCAAAATTATTATAGAGTAAACCCGCAGATGGATTCCTTGGCAGCAAAAAACACCGTGGATGAATAATGGTAAAGATGACCAAAATTGTGTATTACCCGACAACATAAAGTTGCTAGCCACGAGCAAAATAATTTAGCAATCCGGAATACGTCAACGGAAAGTATGAAGTTTTGGTGGAGGTATCGACCAGGGCGAGTCGGTGCGAAACTCGACCACTTAGGTAAAGGTCACGGTGTTTCTTGCCTTTTCCAATCTGGCAGGTAACAGTAGACTACGACATCGCTGTGCCGGTCCAAACAGGGCAGCTTAGTGCGAATGTTTGAAGAAATGTGTCGTACCGTCGTTGGACGTGTAGTCGCTGCCGGCCGTGTCGCTGGGCGGCGAGCGGCGCGGGGCGTTTGCCGCGCCCTTGGAGTTGCGCATCAGCGGCTTGTGGTTCTCCGACGAGTGCTGCCACGCCCAGCACGAGCGGCAGAAGTATCTGCAACGCCATACCCATGACTTAAGCCCAGTAGAGCTTCGAAGCCAAGTGTAAGTTAGCTACCCTGGACCATATAGAACAGGAACTCCGGTATTCCTAATTTAGTCTAATCGGTCGAAAGATTGCTTCAAAACTTAACTTCGGCATGCTTAATCTAAACAGGTAGATATAAAAACCAAACCGGTAGCCTTCGGTATTTCGTATTGATATGCTTCCCTCTTTTCAAGCGAACGATCCTATGTCGCCCGATAACTAACATGTAAATGCGTTACGCTTAGTATACATGTCTAATTGCTAACTTTGGGTAGCTAAGACCTATATTATCTGTGCGTGACTACCTCACAAAATAAATTCAATTGAAAAAAGATGAAAAAAACCTATGGAGTTTAAAATTTAGGAAAACTTCAAGATCTACGTGTGAAGGCTGTCGCCTGCCTTCGTGTTTTAATTCAAAGCAGTAACTGCAAATAACCGACTAGAAGGTCACGTACATCATTAAACATTTTATGCCAACACCTCCGAAGTGTTACACTTCCCATAATTATAATTTGAAAACAATTAGCAATTTGACAAAATCGGGGAGCATGCCTACATAGAAACCCATGTTGAAATTAGGAATCTACTTAATATGTTACTATTAGGCGTCAGTTTGCGTGCGCAATGTAAAAATACACATTTTTCCAAATGCGCCAAAAGGTATAACTTCCAAAATACAATGAATTCATACCTAAAACAGACCGGCTCTCTGCAGAAGTACGGCCCCTGCTGCAGATTACACACCGAACACATCGAGTCTTCCAAATACGGGTCCACTTGTACCTGAAACGATGTATGCATTATTAAACTATTCTGTCAGTGCCTACTAAATAGTATATTCATGCTGAGCAGGCCCCGCTCAGAGCTTCGTCGATTTTGCAAAAAAAAACTGAATTCTTATCGCAAAATGATATACTAAATTCCTATATTATGAAATATGAGATGGTATTAGAACATACTTATACAAAAATGTAATGTGTATTTAAAAATGAATTAGGTATACATATAATTAGGAAATAGTTTAGATATGTCATCTGTGGTAAATTTTAAATCAACTACATGTATTTTTGATCTAACCGGATATAATTAAAATTTATGGTAAGATCTTTGCTTTGAAACAAACCAAAGTTACAATATCTGAACAAAAAAAATGTAGATTGCTCACCTTTTTGGTAAATTTGTCGGTGCAAATCTCCACATATGCTGCGGATATAGCGCGTATGTACGAACGCACGTTGTTAAATGTCACTCGTCCAGATCCTATTGGATATTTGTTCTTGTCTGTGTCAATACCTGCAATCAAATACACGTTAATTGAATTTGGAAATGCAGACTAGTATTAGAATTGGTGAGATGGTCAATGGAATGGAAATAAAACTTTAAATGGTCGAATTTGAAATTGTACTGAAATCAAACTGGATACTACTGTAAAATGAAAAGTTTAGTTATAGTTGCAAACGCAAACGCTAAAAAAAAGTTAGGAAAACTAATAAAGATCAATTTCGAGCTCTTTGTGTATGTGTATAATGTTTGTGTATGTGTGTAAAAATGTGTATTCCATTTTGAGCTCTTCGAGTAGAAGAGTATCTATGTGGTAAGTGGTTCGACTATAGAGCACAATGGAGAAATTAAAAATCACTAACAATTAGTTTGGTATCTAATTTTTGATAAAAACTTATTTGTAATAAGATTTCTCGAAGAAATTAATTTAAACGCGTTTAAAGATTTAGACGCGTTTGGCAGGCTACGATTGGTGAAATTTATAAAATGATTTTACCCATCGATCCCATTGGCTTATTATTTCAATAGACGTTTTGCGATTCTACTATTCCAAGATCGTGATAATAACATACAGACAGTCGGATTAACGAGAAAGCATTAACGAAATAAAGTAACACCGACCGGCGTAGACGACGCCGGAGAAGAGGTCGTCCATGACGGTGGCGAGCGCGGTGGCGGACAGCATGCCGTGCAGCGCGCCCACGAACACCGTGCGGCTCGGCTCCAGCCGCACCGAGCGCGCGCCGCACCCCGCGCGCACCCAGTTCGCCTCCGCCACCGCCCACGGGATCACTTGCACCTGCGCACACCACGCCGTCAGGGAACACGCTACCGGGGGACGTACGTTGCCCTCGACGCCCACATTGTACACACGGCGGAAAAGGAAGTCCGTGGAACGTGGAAATCTCCATATTTTTGACTTCATAAAGACCGGAAGTATAAGAAATATTTTATCTAATATGCTACGGTAGAAAATTGTGTGGAACGATACCATGTACACTTTTGTTCAGCTCGAAACTAACATTTTATAATCTAAACTATCTTCAAGGCAAAGAGCACACGGCGCTCGCTCACCGGCGTCACGTACGTGTGATACCTTCGGTGGATATAATGTAGGTGTAGTGTGGCACTCGCCTCCTTGTTCCGCATGGTGCGCGAGGTGACGCGGTAGTACCAGTCGGGCCCGTCGCGGCGCGAGGCGGCCAGCAGCGCGCGCACGCGGCGCTCGCTCTCCAGCGTCACGTACGCGTACCCGCGCGCCCCGCCCCCGCGCCCCGGCCACTCCACCCTGCCGACACGGCCACACTTGCAACATTTGTCATATCCGATAGCTTTGGGGAGAGGACGACCGACAATTTCAAGACCCGACTTGAAGGAAACTTCTACCCCGAGGACCTGGCCGAATTATCGACCAGCGAAAGCGACCAGGGAGGGGGCAAAACGCCCCAAAGCCCTTTACCTGCTTCCTCGCAGGGATGAGGAATTATTGCACGTGTGGTAGCTCAACTAGATGAAATTTATTGGGAGGTTTAGCTGAACCTCCAACAAATTGGTAAAATTTAAACAAATTGGTAGATGGTTAATCTACCAATTTGGTTTACGTCTCCGCTTTTCCCAGCCATGTCTTAAATATTCAATTATTGGCTGGTATGTACACACTAACTATTCATTTCCCAAATACTGGGCAATTGAGTTGAGCATTTATACACAAAAATAAACTCAATAACTTAACGGCGGATTAATTTGGTTAATAGTTTTGCCGTGTATTAGTAATTTTCAGTACCTTTTGAATGTTAACTAGCTACAAAAACAGACCGTCAAGATAAAATGTTGAAAAAACTAGATAAAATTTCCAAATTCCTGTGTGCTCAGATTTGGTGAAGGTAGCATAGATAACACGACCCAAAAGTAAATATTTGCTTGTGATGTGGGCGTCATTTGTTTATTTATAGCAGGAGGCCAATAAGCAAGTAGGTCACCTGATGGTTACCTGACTACCACCGCCCACGAACTACTTCACCAGGGGTATCACATTGCGTTGTCTTTTAAGAGTAAGCTCTTTTTCTTCCTAGGTCATAATGTTCGGGAAACACCAATGGTAACTGGTTCCATAAAGGTGTAGTACGAGGTAAGAAATGTCGATGGAATCGCACAGTAGAAGATCGCCACATTTCCAGATGGTACGGGTAAGATTTTGGAGTTCTGACGCGATGTCCGAAAGTGTAATGCAGCGGCAGGAATTAAAGCGAAAAACTCTTTGGAGCACTCCCCATGATAGATGCGGTAAAAGATGCTAAGCGAACAGACACATCTACGTAATTCCAAAAGGTAAAGTCGATTAGAAATAAATTGGTCCAATAATTCGCTTTGCTCTGCGTTCAATACGTTCAAATAGAAGGAGCTGGTATTGGGGTGCTACAGCCTATGTCAATGTGCTACGTCGTAATCTTTAGCTTCAAGAGCGTTGACGGTTTCAGGTTTTCTATATTCTAAGGTCCCTAGTATTTATTAAATATATTTATTGCCAACATTTTGCCAACTTTACTACTTTCTTATTGCCAACATTTTGGATTCTAGATGACCTGGTATGGCTATAGTTGTGTATGCGAGCTAACGCATATACATTGGTATACCCGAGACGGATCACTATGGAGTTATATGTGGTAACTTATGCTATGGAAAAATCAAACTAAGTAACTACAAATTCCTTTACCCAAAATTGGTTCAAGATCAATACGAAATAATCGTGAGCAAAGCACAGCAACACATGTGCTACTAGCGTGCTAAGTGTCATATCTCATGCAGTTATAAGGTATAAAAAGACAGATGTAGTACCGTTAGATACCTTATGGGCTGGAACGGGCGGAGCGCCTGCAGCAAGGCCTCCTCGGAGATGTCCCAGGGCAGGCCGCCCAGGAACAGCTTGGGCGAGAAGACGCCGCTCGGGTCCAGCAGGCGCGCGGGCAGCGTGCCGCTCCACTGCAGCGCTGTGCCGTTACACCCGCCCACTACGCCACCTGCAACACCCGCGCATTAGAGTTCACTCTAGAGCAGAGCCGGGGACAGTGGCGTTATTAAAAACGGGATATATTTCACGCTATCAATTATTAATCATGTACATGTGTTTTTTTTTGTTAAAGTTTTGTAGACACTGAATAGATACTAAGTCTTTCTGCGAGTTGAAGTTATCAACTTAAAATAGTTAATCGTTAAATCGATGGTTGTCGCGACACTACTGCAGTTCTGTCATTGTATTCCCCCCACACTCATCCATGCAAAATATCCACAATACATCAGCCAAACTGGTAGAGCGTTATAAACCGTTAAAGTATTGGTAGACCATTAAGTTTGATACCCTAAATATACGCCGCCTACAGACAAAGATGTTAATTGTACGTCGCTAAATTTAGACCGGGATGTTAAGCCTCATGAAAAAGTAATTTCACCAGTACTAGTACGAGTACTTCACCAACCATACTTCAACGGCAAGCACTGACGTTATGGCAGCTAGAATAAGCAAGGCGGTGGTACCAATTCGGGCGAGTCGATGCAAAAACTACCACTTAGTTAAACGTCAGTGTTAGTGACGGAAACCTATACTATGCTATTTAAGTTGATTCTGTAAACTTAGGTCAGTACATCTAAAAAATAGATTAAGTAAATACATACAAAAAGACGCCCGGCGGGACAAATCTCTTTCTCGATTAGTTCTGTTTTGTCCACGAGAACCTTCTGGCCAACTTTCCACCTGTGCAAAGAAAATACATCGTCATTAATAGTGATGCTCAAGAACGAATACGCCCGGGAAGATCTTTGAATTCATCTCAAACTTCCGCAGATCAAAACTTGTGACAACCCGACAACATACGTTAATTATTTCGATTAAATAATCGTTCATTAATTATTCCCATAGCCAGAAGTGCGACTTAACTTAGATTTACCATTAATATACCTGGCACATTCCTGGGCATGTTAAGACATCTTTTTTAATAAAATGAAAATGTCCGACCCGGGAAACGGGTTAATGAATCTAAAGTCACTAAGAACGGTAAAAAATAATTCCATACTGTTAAGTCGTAGCTGTAGTTGCACCAATGCTTGCCATTCTAAAAATACGAACACTCAGTGGCAGAAATGTTAAGAGTAGTTTAATCTAGCTACGCTGTGCAATCCATGTCATTTCGGATCTAAAAAACGGCCGAATCTACCGCTCCGAATTTTAGACTACATATGTTCACGCCAAGTGAAATACCTTGCGGCTTTTGAAGAGTATTAGTGCTACGATTCCTACATACTTGCGTCTATAGCAGGACTTTCCAACCAGGGGGGCACGCCCCCTAGGGAGGCGTAGAGAAATGTTCGGAAGGGAATTGTAGGTACATAATATGTAAGATTACATTTCCAAAAAAACATTCATTACAGTTTTTAAGTAAATAGTTTAAAATAAATGTCGACTTTTCTGTGTAATATATATTTTTGGATTCATATGTGTTCTTTCGTTCATAATCTTTAATTTATATATTGTATCTGTATTTAACCTATTTAAAATACCTAAAAATAAATAATTTAATTAAAAAATAAAATGTGCGTTTCTTACTTTTGTTGAAACTTGCCTAAGGATGGCATGAAAATATTTTTGGCTTGGGGAGGCTTAGGGAAATAAAGCCTGGTCTATAGGTTCCTTGTAAAACTTGTCAAGTAGCATTATGTCCTGTCCATAAAGTCAGTGTTTGCCAGTATTGAATTTCGGTTTATAGGGTAAGATTGCAGGTAACTTGCGCGAGGAATAACATTCCTGGCATGTTGGCAACGCACTTTTAATAGGGGAACCTGTCCGATTTTTTGGCTTCCAATATAGTAGTTAGTTCACCTACCGTTACTAGTGTTTCACAGCTTAAGTAATTGTTGCGGTCGTTGACATTTGGCATCGCAAG
>DVZN01000964.1:0-11177 GCA_018237365.1 Caria ino melicerta
GGTTTACAGCTTTCCGTCTCTTTTATATTTACAAGTATTCGGACACACTTTTTTTGCGAAATAAATAAGTCCATGATATGTGTACTATTGCCCCATAAAGTAATACCATAGGTTAGCCACGCATTAGCATAAGCATAGTAGCAAGACAAAGAGGTTTGAAGGTCTGTAGCCTTACGCAATTCCCTTAGGGCATATGTGAAGCTTGCCATTTTAGCTTTAATTTTATTTATTTGGCTTTTCCAATTTATGTGTGTGTCAATATTTATGCCTAACAACGTAAATGAATCCACACATTCTATTTTATTACCATTATATATAAAGTTAATGTCAATTGGTTTTTTTTGATAAGGTCTGAATTGTAGTAATTTAGTCTTTGAAAAATTTATGTCAAGGTTATAATAATTCATCCAATTAATTAAATTATTAAAAATGTCAGATAGATTTTGATTTAAATTTTTATTATTATTACAAGATGTCAAAATTGAAATGTCGTCTGCGAATAAAATGCAAAATTCATTCAGTAATTTAGGGATATCATTTATATATAATAGAAACAAGATACATCCAAGTACGCTTCCTTGTGGGATAGAATTATGAATTTCGATTATTTTTGATCTGATTGCGTTTATTTTACCTGTTTCTGTGTCATAGTACTGGATTTCTACTAATTGTTTCCTTTTTGATAGATATGACGTTAACCATTTTAATGGTAAGTCTCGTATTCCTACGTCATATATTTTTTTTAATAATAAATTGAATTGCACTTTGTCATATGCCTTAGTTAAATCGAGTAAGATCCCTATAGCATACCTTTTTTCATTAATTATACTAAGCACTTCATTAATATACCTATATACAGCTAATACCGTAGATCGATTTTTTCTAAAACCGTTTTGGGAATCATGAAATATTAAATATTTCTCGCAAAATTTATTTAACCGGTTTTGCATTACTTTTTCAAATATTTTCGAGGACGTAGGCAAAAGAGCTATCGGTCTATAGTTGTTAGTTACAAGTTTTGACGCTTTTTTATAAATAGGTTTAATAACCGATGTTTTTAATGCATCTGGAAAGGTGCCTTCTTGATTATGATCTTGATTGCAAATTATACATCTCAAATAATAGGGGTCACTCAATTATTGCGTAAGCACTGTAAGGGGGTGGAGATCTTTTCTTTACAGTTTATGTTAACAATATTTATATATTTTGAAAAATTGAGAAGGTTTTAATTTAAACAAACGACTATACTACTTGTCTATACTATATGCCGATACTACTTGTTTGAAAGTGAAAAGCATATACAGGGACTCCCCTAAACAACTAATATTGCTTATTCTCTGTCACATAGTCGAAGTAGGAGAATTATAAATATGTATACATTTAATATACTAAAAAGCTTTACCATATATATATGTTGTATGTATATTTGTATACATACAAGTAAGTGGTAGGAGTCTACAATTTTGTTGACATTCACTGACAAGGGGAAGGGTCAAATATGATGAAAATTGTCCCCCCTGTAGTACTCAGGAATCTAGTGATCTGGTAAGAAATGGTCTTGCAGAAGATATACGTATATGAATCTTTATCTGTTTTTTAAGCAACCCAAGACATAACAAAACTAAAACAATATTAAATTAAGCTATAAAAGACTAACCTTGATAACATTTTTAGTAAATTAGCATGATCACTTTAAATCACTAAATATGTAATTATAAATTTGTAATTAGATCAAGCAAACAACATATAATTACAATGTAAAGATAAGCAACTCCGTTCTTTTGGCCCAAATAGTATGATAATATAATGTAATATATGCATGTATAAGATTGCAACAGGAAAACAGCTACCTTCAGGTACCAACTAGTTTAAGATTTTGAAAAGATATAAAACCAAATTTTATTTAAATACTGTTGTTATTGCAAAATTCTAAGTTAAAAACATTTTCAATCTAAACATTTATTTATAGGATGGAACTGGCACATGAATTTTTAGATGGTAAAAGAAATAATTGTATATAAATATCCTAATGTTAATAGATGCATTATTGTCATTTAGCAGAACTATTAGATTTAATGTGTAATCCTAACTCAAAATTGTCAAATACTGGCATTATGGTATTAGGAAATATTAATGTTGTAGGTCCACTGGCATAGCTATCATAGTGCATGGTGGTGCAGTGCATTTGGCCTTGCAGGGCCTTGGCACTCAGGGGGCCCTATAACCTGAGCTTCAAAAAGAGTGGATAGCCTACTAATGACAAGTTGAATTAACTGTTTCCTATTCTTATTGCTATTACTTTTAAAGGTCAACATAAGTTGAAGTTATGTGGAAAGATGTTAGAGCCCAATTCTTTGCACCAAGCACTTTGCCCATTTAGCAAGGTCGCTGTGCAACTTACTGCACAGTCTACCACCTGTGTTCTTGTTGATAAAGGCACAAAGGCTTCACCTCTTATCAACTGCCTGTCAGGAAGACAGTTGTTCTGTTCTGTGTAGGGGACCGGAAACATAGCCTAACAACAGGAAGAGATAATTAATAATGTAACGTCTTGAATTGAAAACGTCTCTTGTAGAAGGAAATCTAGAATTTGTTATAGCAATATCTATTCATATAATAAAACAGTAACTCAGCTGAGGAAATATCTTTTTTAAACAATGATTGTTACATATTGTATACAGAATACAGAAGCTAATACAATGATATTTTTTTTGTCTGTATGTCTGTACGCATTTCACACAAAATCAACTAAAGGGATTTCGACTAAATGTTGTATAACTAGTAGTAGCTTATAGCCCGGGTCAACATTAAAGATACTTTTTTTCCGGGAAAATCCTTCTTTCCCATCATAAATTGCAGAAAGAGCACATTGTGTAGTAGCCAGTTTAAGCTGGTCTGTTATCTCATTAGAAACAAGTGCTTTACTAGGCCAGATTAAACTGGTAGTTTTTTTTTAAGTGACCCTTGAGAACAAAGTCGCAGGCAACATCTAGATGACAAAAAGGGATATTGAAATATAGTTGTAAAGAAGAGCAATGTGCAACGTCAATTGTAAAGTTGTTTTGATGGGATACACAAATAAAAAAAATTGAGAGAAAAATGTGGTGCATGTCTCTACTAAAATATCTGATGTAAAACGCTAAAATAATATCAACATTTTAGTGGTTTTCTTAAACAATATGAAGATAAATAGACATATGTATCTTATAATGGCAAAATATAAAAAAGTATGAAAGTATGAAATTTTCATACAAATATGTTACAGATTATTTGCCTGATTAGATGAAGTAATAAAAGATAACCTGTCATTTTAAAGTATTGTTGCTGCAATATTAATTACTAGTATTTCATACACTGCTTTTAAGATAAGGGTATAGATATTGACAATACTCTAAACACAATAATGTAAATATAGTACCTCTAATGTCAACCCTTAATTTTGACATAGTTCTTTGTAAACAATGTGTACGAAATGTACAAGTAACACTTACCTAACTAAATAAGTGAAAACTGATGTATATATAACGATATTTACCTTTTTTACTCCTCTGTAGACGTAAACATATAACTCTTTCCCATGATTAAAGCAGATTCTATCATCGGAGCCCTGCCCATCAGAGCCGGGCGCTCCTCCTCCTTGCCCCGGGGGAAGTGATACTCAAGATACGCGCACTTGGGTAGAACCAGACCCACTTGTATAGCCTACACGATTGGGTCTAGAGTATTCAGACAATGTCATTAATCTGTACGTCCCCTCCCGTGTCACAAACTGTGTCTTCACATCGTCCTTTCCGCCCGAGTCAGATTGCACGGCCATGTTATCATATCCTGTTATTATTCATCGAGACCGCCTGGGAAGCCCGATTCGTATCACTTGACACCTCAGCCCGAACGCGACTTCAACTACTTAAATACATTAAATGTATTACATTTAACTTTCCCATACTTCATAAATACCTACCCTAAGCGGCTCTTATAATAATGTATTAATATGCCGACATATGTTTAAATAATCATAAAATAACGAGATAAATGAGAATTGCTCACAGCAACATACGAAATCAGGTGTCATGGCCTCATGTCAGACAAAATCAAAATGACAGCCCGTTGGATGACATTTGAGAAGTATAACATAGATTATAATTTCTTTGATCACATTTTTTTTAAATAGCTATAGATTCAAGGTTTTTTTTATTATAGTGTAATGGTTTCTCTTATCAATGGATAGTCCTGTAGTCCTAACTTAAAATCTCTCTTCATTCGTCTACGATCAACAGAAATAGGTATAGATTTATATACCTATTTCTGTTATTCTATTATAGGTTGTATAGGTATAGATAAGGTAAAGGTTGGCTAGTAGAGAATGCTATAAAGCTCGCATTTTGTATAACATGTTTGTATATATGGTGTACAAAAAGTTTAAATAAATAAGTAAAATAAAACAGATATAGGTATGCCTATACTGTACCCGAGTGTCGAGACAACTACGTACTGACTACTGAATAATTGTCCTCCTATATAATGTTTGGTCTGTGGAATAATAGGTGATTGTGTGTACTCGCATGCAAGCATGAGCCATCGTTTCTTTAATTTGCAAAACACAACGGCAATTGTAGTAGACATTCATACACAAGGTAGAGGACCTTAGATCGTTATATAAAGGCCCGAAGCCGTCTACGCCAGTGAACAGAAAGAACTAGTTCTTTGTTCCGTGGTCTCTTTTAGAATTGTGATCTACACCAACGTGCGTACCTTTAGTCGTCTTATCATTTTGAAAAGGATATCAGACATCTTTAACCTTAGAGAATAGATACTTATCTATGATCTAAGTCCATAGCTGAATAAATTAATAAGTATTGTCTTGTGTCAGGGGAGTAGAATTTCACCACCCCTATAATTGCCCGTGGGTATCGTAAAAGGTGATCACGGGACCGTCCGAGGGGTGGGCAGCACTTCCCGTTAATAGCAGCACTTCATAACCGAACGCATAATTCGGGGTGGTGACTATTGTGTGAGGTGTTGAATATTATGACACTGTACTGGATCTTTCTAGCCGCGCTAGATTTCAATCTTGATGCCAAGCATACATACTACAATCGTCTATTCAGAGGCATAGCTAAGTGGACAGGGGCTTGTCCAAATAATGGTGCTTTCCACGTAACTTGAGCTTCAAAATTATAGATAGAAACAAGAATAGGATATAGTGAGTCCAACTTATCTTTAGTAGGCCACCCACTCTTTCCAAAGTTTGAGTTACAGGGACCCCTGTGCTCTGGGGCACTGGTGCACGCACCATCTACCCATAAGATGGCTACGCCACTGCGTCTATTCCTTCAATACTTAAGACGTAGTCAAATTATACCTAATTGCATAATAGGCTAGTAATATCCCATATAAAATAACTTTAACCAGCTTTGGCAAAGGTAGATAGAACTGGAAGATACTTTCGATATTTTTTTACTAGCGCTTTGCCCAGATTACTACCACCACCCTACATATTCCTGCTGTGATAACGCCAGTGCTTGTCATTGAAGTGTTCCGGTATGGAGGATCGGAAGATAAGGTAGCCGGAAATCATACCTCTGCACGGGGCCAAACGTAGAAAACGCACCATTACTACCTTCAATGTCTATAGGTAAGCGGCATTAATTTTTTACCACTAGGAAACCTGCCTGTTTGTTTGTCTTCCAACATTATAAATAAATACATTATGACTTAGAAGATAAAAATTCTTAATTAGGTGTTTATTTTATCTCCTAATACATCCTAGGAAAGTTAAGTGTTGAGTCAATATCCAGATTCACATGAGTCACCTATTATAACTATTCATAAAGAGTTGCCCATATTCATTAATAAAACCTATTATTGTCACAAAAATATAGTTTCCGTATAAAATAATTTTAACAAACTTTGGCAAAGGTAGATAGATAACTGTAAGATACATTCGATACTTTTTTACTAGCGCTTCACCCAGATTAGGACCACCGCCCTACATATTCCTGCCCCAATAACGCCAGTGCTTGTCATTGAAGTGTTCCAGTATGGAGGGTTGTAAGGTAAGGTAGTCGGAAATTATATCTTTGCACAGGGCCTAACATCCTGGCCAAAGGTAGAAAACACACCATTACTACCTTCAGCGTCTATAGGTAAGCGGAATTAATTTTTTACCACCAGGGAACTTCTGTTTGTTTGTCTTCCAACATTATAAATAAATACATTATGACTTAGAAAATAAAAATACTTAATTAGGTGTTCATTTTATCTCCTAATACATCCTAGGAAAGTTAAGTGTTTAGTCGATATCCAGATTCACATGAGTCACCTATTATAAATATTCATAAAGAGTTGCCTATATTCATTCATAAAATGCTATTATTGTCACAAAAATATAGTTTACCCTGTTTTTTAAATTCACAGAATACCTGAAAGTATTGATTAAATAACATGTTGCGTTGCCAACATTTACCACTTTGTTAGGCCTCCCATCTCATTTAAATACCGGCTACCTATGCTGTTAAAATGACACTTTAAAATAATATTATTTCAATATTACAATTTATCAACTCGAAAAAACAATTGTATCGAGTATGCAATAAGTATGCCTACCCCGTAAGGGACTTGGCGTGAAGATATGTATATATGCATTAAAGTCGCTGTTTTGCATTGACAGGTAGTAATATTAAGGTAATACTGTTTTAAGGTGTCATGATAAGCCCCTTATCATCTATCATAGACTAGATAGGAAGACTAGAGAGAATCTTTTTTAACAGGAACATGTTAAGTGTTGGTACTTAAATTATGGTGGTTTTTGATGGCAGTAGTATCAGTCTGCGAGAGTCATTGAGTAACTCTAAGACATAACACACGTATAACACCACTCTCCGATAATACAAAAACAATTTGATCATGAAATGTCAACCTAGGTCTCCCGGGTACCTACAGGCCTTCCACATTTGTATTGTATATCTACTTTGTCAATCTTGCATCGCCCATTCTTTTCACATAACCTAATCATCGGAGCATGCCCTTTCTCCTATTTGTCTCAAGAAATAATATAACAGGTAAATTGAGCTATACACAGTAACCTCGCAACATTTTAGTGAATCATTGTGAAGACAAATGTATAACTGAAATAAAAAAAATCAAACTAAATGTTTTATTTTTGTACAATTCAGCATTTTCCTTATACTGTATCATCAATAGCTGGTAGAGTTTCACTATCCAAACTCTCTGTTGCTTTGCTGTCCACTGTAGTATTTAATTCAGTTCCAGTTTTGATGCTTTCTTTATTAATATTATTATCAACAGTTTCTTCTACAGAGTCTGTCTTTTTCTCTGTAGGCTTAGTATCAGAGTCCTTTTTAACATCCATAGATTTTTCATCTTTATTTTCCTCTCCTTCCAGGAACCTACCCCACTTATCTATCCTTTTATTAATATCTGCGTCTGTTTCAGCTATTCGGTACTTAGCCCTGCCATCCCAAGTCTCGGCAGTTATTTGTCTTTTACCAAACCACCTTCCATTTATAAGCTGAATCACGGCATCTGCTTGTTCCGGTTCCTTCATAGTAATTTGTGCCACTCCTTCAGGATGTCCATCATATATTACAACTTTTCTAACATCTCCACATTTTCCACATTCTTCTCTCAAGTCTTGTTGGTAGTCTAATATAAGCTGGACATCTTTGTCAAAGTCTGAAGGATGGAATAAGTTTTTAACAATTACAACCCTTTCATGCTTAGACCGTTCACCAATAAATTTCTCTGGTCTCCAATCAAAAAGCTTTTGTTGCATTTTCTTAATCTTTTCTAGTTCCTTTTTTTTCTTCTTTTTAGGTTTTAATGCTGGATTGTAGTCACCCTTTAACTGAAAATGTGCTCTTTCCACTTTAATTTTATTTCCTTTGAAATCACTGCCATCTAGCAATTTAAGGGCTAGATCCACCGATTCAATTTTGATGTATGTACATAAAGCATCACCCTTAAAACAGTTTTGTTCCTTGTCCATATACAACTTGATTTTCATTTTCTGAGTGTTTGGATCTCGCTCAACGAGGCCACATTTTTGCATAAAATCAACAAACTCTTCTTCTGTCAAGTCTAAAGGTAAATTAGACACATATACTTTTGTATTCTTTTCCTCTGACTGTTCAAACCACTGTGGTTCATTTTTCCGTTTAACTCCAGCCTCTGGTTTCTTTTTTTCGTTTTGAATCTCTTTCACTTCTTTCTCCACCTTTGATGCATTATCAACAAACCCATATGACATTTGATAATAAGCTAAGAAATCATCATCTACTTTAGGAATCCATGCTTTCTTTGATTCATCCCAGAAGAACTTCGACCCATCCGGTTCTGTGTATACATGTGTATCATTTTCATAACTATATTCTCTTCCAGCAACTTCACTATTCTGCATTGGTTTCCATAAATTATCATCTTTATTCCAAGTGTATTTTTGCTGTGTTGATGGATCAGTATATATGGCTAAATCTCCCTCATAGGTAACGTATGGTGCGTACTCACCCCAGGAATCGTTTTTTTCCGTCTTGGATTCAGATTTTTCATCTGACACTGATTTTTCTTTTGAACTACAAGTATTTTTCTCTGCGGTTGAGTCTTCAGTTGTGTCTGCAATTGTCTCCTTAGGTGGCAGTTGGTCAGAAACTGGTACTGTATTACTACATTTATTTTCATTATCTTTTAATTTAGCCTGCTTATCTTCTTCAGTTAATTTTTGGACAGTTTCACATGAAAGTTTGATGACAAAGCCTGATTTCGGTGTTTTTTCCATATTACCTAATGTTAGAATATCATGAATTTTTAATGTAGAAAAATCACGATAACATTTCAATTAATTCTAAACATTTACTTAAAGTAAACACTTTCATAAAAAGTAGAAAAATAAAGTTAGATTTACGAGTTTACGACTGCAATTCCTTTTTTTGCCAATGTAAATTCATATTTGACACTTGGCAAGTGCTGCCAATAAAAAATACGATTTTCCGCAAAAAATCCCTTTCCTTTAAATCATTTCTAGAAACTATATTTTTGTAATAAAAAACAAACATTTACAAAATATGTTTAATCTACCACTAAAATTACTGAAAAATACTGTACTTTCATTAAGTATAACAAAAGTTATTCAAATATTTCGCCATAGCAACATTTGACACTTTAATCATAACAATGAATGCGAGACGTGAACTGGCGTGAACAATTTAAATCTTTAGCATAAATACAACTTCCAACGCTTGGAATTGGAAGTTTGACTTCAGTCACCAGGCAGAACATTTTGTCTTCCTGGAAAGACCTTTCCTTTTCTAACCTTGCGTGGCATCATCACATCCTCTGACACGGTATAAAGATGTGCCTAAACGTCACATGAAATGACAATCCGACACAATGGGAGAGAATGGTGATCTTTAATTCTGGAGGCATACCATAAGTACGAAGGCAGGAGATAGCTCAATATCAAGCGGGATGATCTCAACAAGGCCCTTCCAGCTGCGGTCATAAATTATGTACAATTACTACGTCGGTATGCGACATGCAGTCGTAATTGTTGTCGCACATCAATTGCTAAAATTACTTGCCAGCTACCTAAGAGCATACTAATGAAGCTATCAGCAGTCAGTTTTCGGTCATTGTGACCAACTACGGTCAGGTAGCCGGAAAGAAATGATATTATGGAATTAGATGCATTAATAAATATCAAATCAAATGAAGTACCTAGTTACATTAGTTGAAAGATTTAAATACAGTTTGATTTGAGGTACAGAATTAAATTCATGACAGTTGAACGTACTTTTAATATAATTTACTTTAGCAGGCTGGAAGCTTTTGACTGAGTTTTATTATTTTATAATACGTATTACTCAACATGAAATATTTTTAACTTTTAGTCCACCGAGAAAATTACCACTGACTAGGTAAGAAGTTGGCAGTTGGTAACACTTAATTATTGTCAATGTCAAATTTTATTATTAAATTTTAATCATATTTTTATTCATTAGGTTTATGTACTTGCATTACAATTTGCAATTTCAGATTTCAGATTAATTCTTGTTTGAACGAACCCTATTTTTAATTGAGGTTTGTTTTTAAAATTTTAATACATTGTAATAATAACAAACTGCTCCCTCAAATTTTGTATGAATATTTTCTAGGTTTATACTGTACATTCTAACTATTTACAAAAGTGTTAGAATTTATACCTGGTTTATATTTTATTTAGCATACAGAAAGAAGTACAAAAAATATTTCTAATTCTAAATGAGCACTTAGAGTCGATATTTTAAATTAGAGATACTGTTCACGTAATCTGTTATATATATTTTGTTTTTTGCAGTGAAATGGAAGATTTGGAGGATGTGTACCTTTCTCCCTTGCCGGATTCTCCATATGTAAAGCCCTTTAGATTTAACTACACACAGAATGGCAAAGCGAAGACATGGGACCTTCTGGAGGTTCACGATAGTGTAGCAATCATTGTATTTAATGTAACCAGAAAGGTTATGATTTTTGTTAAACAGTTTCGACCAGGTAAATATTTCTATCTTATTCATTTTAAAACTGATATTACCCTCTATTTGGATTTGGAAAAATGCTTAAAAAAGAAGTAGGCTCACCTATTTATGTTTTTTCCGTCGAAAAAGCTAGTGTCAATAAAATGTCAACTGAAAAATCTAATTTTATGCTAGTTTTCCTCCCTCCTCTTCTAATCTCACTTACAGAGCTTACATTATCATCTAATTACTGGTCTCACAAAGATCCTCCTCCTCTTATTAAAAGTTATAATAGATTTCACTCAACTACCCATAATTTATTGAAACATGAAAAACCCATTATTCCTATTTTCTTTTGATTCCCTCATTTTTAACCTCACATCTTATTAGATTTTGGAGTCCCTAAGAATTCCCCCCAACCCAATACCACCTTTAATCACATTTTACAAACTGAATGGCAAGGGTGGACTCCACTCTTTTCTGATGCCTCAAAACTGTCTTCCGATGGAAACACAGGTGCAGCAGTATGGATTCCCAAATGCCAAGTGCGTTTAAGCCAGAAACTTCTTCCCCATTCCTCTGTGTTTACTGTAGAAGCTGTTGCTCTACTAGAGGCTGTTTCTCTGGTCTTTACGCATAAATTGGATAAATCAATTATTTTTTCAGACT
>DVZN01000965.1:0-11177 GCA_018237365.1 Caria ino melicerta
GTCGGCAACGCACCTGTGAGACCTCTGGTGTTGCAGATGTTCGTGGGCGGCGGTGATCACTTACCATCAGGTGACCCCCCTGCCCGTTTGCCTCCTCTAATATAAAAAAAAAAAAAAAAAAGATCACTTCAAAGGTGGATTATTTTTCAGTAGGTACTAGAATATCATGCTAATGAACATACATACATAGACTGTTAAACACACGACCTCCTTTGCGTTACGCGTTCGGGTGAAAACAAATGAACTATACAAAACATTATGTTCATAACCTATTTAACGCTGGTGCAACGAGCGGATCAGTGTTTTAAACGATTTAGAGGCTCACACGCTGCGGAAACAGATAAACTGTTCACTTACCGGTGAAATATTTAACGACTTGTCTTGCACTATTAGCCCATTTGAAAAATACTGATGGGTGTTTATATCCCTACTAGCTTACCGTCCGCGGCTTCGCACGCGTGGAAATCGGTTCTTGCGTAAAATATATATTACATTAAAAAAATATCATCACGCCTAAATATCCTCGAAAGGGTAGACAGAAGTACATACTAGTATGCACCCACCATCATCCGACGATATTAGGCCCCATGATGTGACGGGTGGCAAATTCGCCGCCAAAAAAGCTTTTTCCTTTTTTCAGAAAAACTGAAAAAACTTATAGAGAACAATAAAGAAAAAACTTATAAAGAAACCTGAGAATCGAACTCACGTCAAAGTCGGACACCGACACCACTTGATTACAGATGCGATATTTAATACATACTGGCTGAAACCCGCGACTTCGTCCACGTGGGTGGTTAAAAATATTGTATGTTTTTTTTCGGTACGGAAACCTAATACTTTTTCTAAAATAAAAGTAGTCTAAGTAGTTAGTTAAAGTTGAAAGTCCTGTCAAAATAGGTCCCACCGTTCCAGAGATTATCGGGAACAATAGACAGACAAAAGTCGTTAAATGTGCATTTAGTAAAAAGAGGTTATTTTAATATTAGGAGCAGACATTCCAATTTTATTTAAGCGTGTAGTTACATACATTTAAGCCCTCATTACAACAGGTCCAATCTTCAATTTCAGTTCGATCAATCGAAAATTTTCGAAGTTTCATGCAAACTTCTAACCCCTATCGCCATTTACTACAACCGTTAATACTTTTTTATAGTATTAGCTGGTATACGGGCAGGTGGACTGTCGGATGTTAAGCAGAGGCCGCCGCCCATGGACATCTTTTTAGGACTAAACAAACATTTGTTTGTTTAGTCCTAAAAAATAAGTGTGTTCCTATACATAAGTGAAAATAGATATATAGATAGATGTAACGTGTGCCCACAGACATAAGAGTAGTAGTCTTATGTCTGTGCGTGTACCTGACACGAGAACATTGCTGAAAAAAAACTGCTGTGCAGTTTGGCAGATAAATGTTAAGTTTATAAGTGTAAATACGAGAGAAATAAGAAATAAATGTAGAGAGAACCGAGTTAGAAGGTCGTACCATAAATGTACACGAAAATCTAGTCGTCGACGACAACCAAGCATCATGTGCATATAGAACCCTTCACTCCGGCGAGTAGTTCGATGACGAAACTCTGCGGGTAGAATCATATTGAATAGTTCTTAGGAGCACTATATACCTAATTCCACATATACCTAAATGAAAAGTTAAAAGAGTTCACATATGTGCATACATTACTGATTTAAATAGACGCTTTTTGCTAATGGATTAATGAATACGAATGCGCCGAATGTATTCTATTCATTAAGGTTTTTTGGATGGGCATTCATTTGAATACATTGCATAAAGGTGTTACTTATATTCTATCCTTGTGGCCCCATACACAAACATTTTTTTCACACATCAAAGAAAAGTACCTTCACTGCTGTTATCCCCGAAGGGGTAGGCTAAGGTGTGCTAGTATCTCCACGACTCGTAAGTCCAGTAGATATACTAGAACAGGCAACGCTGTTTTTTTTTTAAGAAAAAACTAAAAAGCTCATAGAGAAGAAGTTATCCGACCCGAAAATCGAATCCGGGACTCCTTACGTCAAACTCGGACACACATATTTTTTCACACATATTGATCTCACCCCAAAGTAAACAAATTATTTGCTTGTAATATGGTTGTTAGTCAACGATATCATTCATAGAAATACATTATAAATACTAGGATAAATTCAACAAACACCTAGATCTAGAAATGCGCACGCTATCACACTAACGCCCGCCCCCGTCGACAATTGAACTTGCCGACATGATAAAGCAAGTATACCCACCACTCAGCCAGCAAGATGGTCAACATCCTGTCCAACTAACTATTATAAATGGGAAAGTTTTAGAGAATGGATGGATGTTTGTTACGCAAAAACTACCGAAAAGAATCAGAATAACACATAGGCTATAGTTTATATACATTTTAGTGGTCAAAAGAAAATCACATGTCATACTATAACTTTTTTTCAGAATTACTTGACTACATGTTTATCGTTATATTATATCCAAATAATACAAAATGTATATAAATTATAGCCTATGTATTATTATGATGTATAATCTATATTACTGTAAAGTTTCATCTAAATTCAGTAGTTTTTGTATGAAAGAGTAACAAACATCTATCCATACAAATTTTCGCATTTATATTAAGTAGAAAGTAGGATATGTTTATTCCCAGCAACCTGAGATACGTAACACATTCCCACAGAATCACACAACAAAAGCGTGCTTAAGTTGAACAAATAGTTCAACAAAGAAAGATTCAGAGCAATCTCGTGTCGGTAATCTTCAGAGGATTCCAGCTTGTGTCTGCTTATGTACTTTATTCATGTTAGTAGTTTCTGATCGTGGCTAACAAAGAATATCCCTCTGTCCTGTGTGTAAGTAAATAAATAATGTGGGACACCCCACATAACTGTGCTCTCGTTGGATAGGTCTTTCTAAATAATATGGAGGTCTATTAACTTTTTTTATTATGTCAATACTCTGTAAGATATTCGCTTCTAAAGTGATACAAAGTGTCCCCTCCACCCCTTACTTTTAAATCACGTAGGGGAAAATTGTTAAATTATTAGATTATAGAACGCAATAGAACTTTAAACACAAATAGGTTTGAACGAAATCAATTTGTTATAATTTCGATAAAATATATTTTTTGTTTGCTTTTTTTCATAATAATGGAAGGCAAACAAACCGACAAATTTCCTGATAGGAAAAAAAATCACGCCGCCTATGACACCACAGGTACAGGTGGTAATGATTCGTCGCCAATCAGAGGCCGGAATGTTATACCTCGTGCACAAGTAAGTTTACTCCAAACTAAAACACCTCAACGATAAGCACTACAATCATGTTTTTTTATATGGCGTTACATAGTAAAAAAACTTACTAAGGACAAAGACAATCACTCGCCTTACCCTCTTTGCTTTAACTGGATAATTAATTTAATTTAATTTTTATTTTTACTATCATCTATTTAAAATATTTTCCTTATATTTTTTTTGAAATGACAATAGTTGCCAGCCGGAGCGGCTTCGCAACGTCACTGGGCGTTTTTGGGCGAGCAGAGTTCTCAACCCGAGACTGCATTATTTAACACTAGTGGAACTCCTATAACGCCCACATTAAGGGTTGTCTCCTGTGAGACCGGATCTCGACTTAGTGCTGCGTTCTGACTACTGGTGGGCGGGGCATTTGTGGCTCGCTCGCTCGCGGCGGAAAAGGGGCCTTCATCGCCAGGACCCGCGGCGGTAGTGGTGGGGTTTATAAAACAAAAATGCGGGCGAAGCCGCGGGCAACAGCTAGAATGTAATATAGATTTTGAATTTTTAGATGTAAAGTTTTAAATTTAATGATATATCTAGTTTTTATTTTACATTTTAGCTTTATCCCTATTCTCCTCCTGAATGCTATATCCTCTCATAATTTTTGAACGGCTTGACTGATCGGAACAAAATTGGTGTCATTAGATAGGATTGCCTTGAACTTAGATTTCTAATACAATTCAAATTGATTAGCGGGTGGATTTTTTTAGCAAAATTTTGAAATGGTAATGGTAGGGTTGTGTTATAGAATTTGTTCTCTGTATACGATAAGATATACCTCATAAATGTAATATGCAATGATACATTTTAAAGCTATAGCTACATTATAAAGCTTAGATGCGTTATATGTGCTAAATTTTGTCTAGAAAAAGTGATGGCAACTGCTTGAAATTTGCCAGTTTCATCTGTCAAAATAATTATTCTATATAATATGCCTATAATGCCTGAAATAATTATTCTACCATCGTATAAATATTTCTTCTCATACTAAAGTATTATTAATTTACAAATTTTACTTCTTTCATGCTATAATCATAAATACGTACCTACCAGAAAATAAAATAAGCCACTTTTAAATGTAAATTTGTAGGCAGATAGTGTATCTATAGCTTTTTCACAATATATCAATCAGCTCAGATATCATTGGATATAATAGATCATTATATGTAACAATTAGACTAGATATATTTAATTTAACAAACAATATATATAACATTGCATACCAATAATTTGGTAAATAAGATTAAGCACATACTATTTAAGAACTTATCGCCTCTGTGGTCGAGTGGTGTCAGACATTGACGCAAGAGGTCCCGGGGTCAATTACCGGGTCGGGCAACTTGTTCTAAGTATGAGTTTTCCAGTCTTTCTGAAAAGACATAACAACCTGGGATTGGATTTGTGCCCAATTGGCGACGGACTTGTCACCTGTCACATCATGGGACCTAATATCGTCGGCTGATTGTGGACGCATACTAGTATGTACCTCTGCCTATCCTTTCGAGGATATATAGGCGTGACGATATATATTTCTATTTAATAAAATCTAACTGTAACACTCTAATTTGAGCAATAAGGATTAAATGACTAATTGATATTATACTTAAAAACACGTTTAACCCGAGCGGGATCAGCGTGAAGACATTTTCCTATTACTTTTTCGTTATTGGTGGACAATTCTTGTTAATATTTTATTACATTTTTATTGATTTCACTTTCGCGGCATATCCCAGTACAATCTAATAAAGGCTTTATATATTTTCCCCAGTTTTATCGACATTGGGATCCTTAAATAGAGATCGTACCTGCCGTAAGGTTTTTATGAGGAAAAGCATAAAATACGACTCGAACAGTGTAGTATATCGCTTTCTTTTGTATATTTAACACCCCTATTCCGTTTAGATAGAGGCTTTATGGCTGTTATAATGTTTGATAGTATAATGAACATGGCACTTCTTGAGGTCGTAGGTTAAAATGTAAGTTTATAGACACACGCCTCATAACTCAATGAACTACGACTAAAAATGTATTCAGGGGCTACGATGTATGAAAATGTTTATAATATTCCTATTGTAAGTATTAATTTTAGATATATTGGTATATACAACATGTAACATAATTCTATATAATAAAAATACTGTGAAAGTGACTTTTTCATCGTGATCGTGATGCACACCCTGAAATCTACTTCTAACATTTTTAATATGGGTCTACCGTTTTTAATTTTATCCTTAATAAAATTTCAAGAAAATTATTTACGACCAGCCCTTCATAATATATGTAATTAAAATAGACGAATATGAAATGTAAGTTAAAAGATTTATTTATAGTAAAAAAAATGATTACAAATCATTATATTTTCAATTCCGCAACTGTTCTTATATCTCCAATTCACCAATTGGACGGTTCGTCGACAGGACGATTCATTTTTTCCATTTCGCCATCAATCTTTTATCTACAGATGTTTCGCCGAAAAGAACTTTTATCTACCTCACTTTCGACGACAGGAAGGCCCTAAAAACGCTGGATTGACGTCGTAAAAGAAGGTATGAGAGCCAATAAGCTTTCTTTAGATCGACTAAAGTGGAGAACAAAGATTAGGACGTCGAACCCTGACTTTTGCCGGGATTAACCCCATGACGATGTAGATGACTTGACGACAGCAGAGGTTCAAAAGGTAGACATTTTATTTTGTGTGTGTAATGAACGCCTCTAAAGGTGTAATGAAACTTTTCGTCACAAAGGAAAAAGTGCAAAGAAAAATCCAAGGCCCTGTGAAACAAGAAAACGGCAGCCAGAGCTGCGGAAGTTGCGGGTATTAAAAGACTTGCAGACATCCCCAATATCTTTGGCGAGTCTAAGGCACACCGCCGATGGCTAGGACACCTAGAACCCATGGATGATAATCGAACGGTCAAGAGGGCTTATCTGGCACGACCTATTGGTAAACTATCAGTAAGTCGTCCTAGATATCACTGGATTGACGAATTGCAGGCAGATCTGAGTGGTATCTAAGCCAATAATTGGCGGGAAAATGCTCAGAATCGGGAGAAGTGGCATTTTTTTGTTTCGGAGGCCTAGACACATTTTGGGGTCGCTATGCCAGTATATGCTGCAGAATCGAAAACCGCTGGGGTAAACGAATTCGAGAGAGAAGATCACATTTAAGCAAACGTAGTGTAGGACGCCCTCTGGCTCGATGGAGTGATGACATACGCAAGACTGCTGGCAATGGTTGAATGAGGGAGGCAGAGGACCGAGTATTGTGGCGTGCCATAGCTGAGGCCTTAATCAGGTAGTGGAAAACTATAGGCTAATGATGATATACTAGTAAAGGAAGTAAGTAAGTATAAAGAAGGGTACATATACTTTCATTTGGCGCAGTCCGGTTTTTAACAGAAAAATACTAAGATCAAAAAACATTGATGTGTTCGAGATTGAAGGCTAAAATAATAATTAAATTAAATGTAAATTACTTTTGAAGCTTAAATATCCAGCCTTAGGCTGGCATCTCGACATTAATATTTTTGGCTTGTATTTCTCTCTATCATCTGTTTATTTGCCTTTTATACAAAAAACTTATATTATCAAGTGGCGATATTGATCGAAATTCTAACTAATGCCTTCCATAAAAAGCTTTACACCTCGACGAAGTTAAAATGTAACAGTTTCTTGAATAGTGAATAAAATAGTAATGCCGGTTGCCCCTACTATTGGACTAATTTAAGAATCAAAAATGTTTTTCCAAATATGTGTAACAGTAGCTCCGTTTACGATCCGGTAGTAGTTAAAAAATTTGTTAAGGCGATATACCAAATTTTTGGTTCACGTGAGTAAATGATTTGAGAATTATGAAACTTGGTACGTTGCAAACCCTTTAATTTTTTTAAAGTGGAATTTTATTAAACATTTGAGCAAATCATTCATAATTAAAATATACATATATTTATTTTTCAACCGCCGTCCCAAAAAGGAGAAGATTCTATGTTCGGCTATCGACTATCGGTGGTATGTATTTTTTATGTATGTTCAAAGATTTCTCCGCCAATTCTGGAGCGATTTTAAAAAATATTTTTAAGGATATTATACTTCCGCGGTGTTTCTATGAAAATTATAGGGATGTATGGGACCAGGAAGTCGGTTGTGTTACAGTTTTACTGCTTAAGAATTATTCCAGCTTCATTTAATTTAATGTGGATTTTTTAATACTAAGAAACTCCACGAGCAATTTGATTGTGGGCTAAACGAGCTGGTTTTCCAGGGTGTCTATAGCCATCCACATTCGCATAGTATATCTATTTTGTCAATCTTAAATCTTCCATACTTTCGATCATGTTATATTACATCGACACTCTTTTCAATCCTACTCTGAAAATTAACTTAATATATTAAAAGATATATATAGTCTAACAATGGTAGGGTCTTCAAACTGTACAGGAAATAAGGGCGCATTGGAGCACGATACTGCCGCAAAAAACATTCGGTCTGATTGGCTTGGTAGGCTTAAACTACTCTCCATGGACCCAAGAAAACTTTCATTTTGGATATGCTGACCAATAATTCAAACGCAATAAAACTGTGAAATTTCTTGGACACGTATTTCCTTCAAACTGTTATGGAAGTACCTTACAAACAAACAAAAGCTTTGCCGCGACTTCGTCCGCAAGGGACTTTAAAAACATTTTATCATTTTTTTTGCAAAAACCCTAATTCTATTAAAAAAAATTAAAGTAGTCTAAATTACCCGCTGTAACATCATCTATCAGCCAGTGAAAGTCCCGTCAAAATCCGTCTAGCCGTCCCAGAGATTACCCAGAAGAAACTGACAGACAAAACTCGTAAAAAAACGTTATATACCGTGTATAAATACATATGAATTCAATAAAAATAAGTTATTGTAATATTACAAACAGACACTCCAATATTATTTATGTGTAGATAAAATATCGTCAAATATCATCACAATCATTGTTTTAATATAATATACGTCATACTTTTTAGTTCTCTATACAATTTGTTATTGCATGAATAGTAGCACGATCCGATAATGGTGGCAAACTCCGATTTTATAGATAATACAGTAGTCAGAACGCTGAGTTCTGGTCTCATCGGAGACGACCCTTGGTGTGGGCGTTATTCACTCCTAAATAATGCTCTCTCGTAAATAATGTATAGCAATTCCATTATAACATATTTTAAACAATAGAGGTATGTTTCACGATAAAGAAAATGAATCCAAACAATATTATTCAAAATGCCACATCCAAAAGTCGTACACTTGTTTACAATGTTACGTGTATTGTACGGAACTGTTGTCGAATATTGAAATAGAGTGAGACAGTTCGCCCATTTAGTTTTATGTTCGCACAAGATCCAGAATTCAGTTCCGATGCATCATTTCCAACCACGCTTTAGGCATTAGTTTTGAAAAAAAATCTATCCAATGCCATCAATTTTGTTACTCACAGACGTAGGCACACACGCCTTTCCTATGGTTTAAAAAATATGACTGTCATATTATCATATATAACAATCCTGTTTTAATTTATTTTATATAATAAATGCATATAAAGATAAAGAAAACGAATACTCGTATATTTTTCACAATGCCGCATCCAAAAATCGTACATTTGTTTACAATGTTACGTGTATTGTACGGAACTGTGGTCGGATATCGAAATAGAGTGAGACAGTTCGCCCATTTAGTTTTATGTTCGCCACAAGATCCAGAATTCAGTTCCGTTACATCATTTCCAATCCCGCTGTCCTAAGACGCAATCTTCAGACCGGACAATATATAAGTTAACTTCAAAAATATATTTGGCCATCGAAATGTTTGAGAGAAATTGAACGACTGTGAGGAATAATTGGGTTTTGTGGATTTTTTTAAATCTTTGCAACACAACGACTCGTAGGATATGGCATAGGAAGTAGTGGGTTATGTGCTTTTTTTAGTTGAATCCCCTGCATGCGAACAAAAAGGTTTTTCTCTTCTTTCATTAATCGAACGGCTAAGGACTGAAACTTTCAGCCAATGAAGATGTTTCCTGCACAATACCATTCGAACGTCTTCAAGGAAAGAGTAAATAGGCACCTCCTAGCTTCTAGCTTCTAGCTTCGATCTCTTTTTCACTTACCATCAGGCGGGTCGCAGATCATTTTACTTAGCTATCAGCAATTAAAAAATAGAGATGGATAATCTCAAATAGTTTTATATCTATGTCATTGTCATTATTAAAGACTAGCTGTTGACCGCGACTTCACACGCGTTTTTATTTACTTTCTACAAATATTGATACATTCTAGAATACTGTAGAACATTTTTTGTTCTATCATCAATAGTTTCTGCAACATCCACGATGACAGATTTTTTATGACTAATTTTTTCACACATTGGGCTAGTTACATTATTGTTTTTTTTATTAGGATCCCTATTTTTTTTGAAGATGTAATATAGGCTGTGTATATGAATATGCAGCTTATTAATGAAAAAATATATTTTTTAAATGGGTCCAGTAGTGTTTGTGTGAAATCATTACAAACATACATACAAAAACACAAATGCTTCCTTTTTGTTATAAAAGTTAGATAATTAATAAATCTCAGAATAAATTGACTTCGTTAACGTTGACTGTTCGAAAGATTTTTTTGTGCATAATATGAATTTTATTTCTGAAATAAAAGTAGCCTGTTGCTTCTTGTGAATTCAGCTATCTTACAAAGACAGTCCTGTAAAAATCCAGCAGTATGCCATAATACGCATATCATAGTCATAGTATTAATGTTTACCAATGGCTTTGCTCATATCCTAAGGTTATGTCGGTCGGGGTGCATCTTACACATATAGCCGTACTTCTATTTATACATATATTTATATGTATTACCAGGGGGGAGTTTAGGCATATTTGCCACCTGCCTACTCCAGAAGGGTTAATGTATATTTTTCTAGGTCAAACGACATACTTTTACCAGAGTGTTCCTAGTTAGAGCAATGAGAGCGTTTAGCCGTCGCTCTAATTTTGCTGGCCCTGAGATATCAGTTAGCGATTTTACAACTAAATTTCCGTTCTCTTAAGGAGTGAGAATTCTGTACGTTGATACTATTATCTATTTTGTGGTATTTGTTTCGATGAGTAAATGTTCTTAAGTACATATTAAAAAAAGTATTTCTTTCGATGTAACAAACATACATTTCAATTTAATTTATGTACTTGTGTGAATCTACACACCAACCAACCCTTCTAATCCTACCAAGCGCCGACGAATATACCTTGATTTTAAGTTCAAACATACGCAAAAAAAATGTTCAAACATACGGGAAACTCCCATCTTAAAATGCTAAATATAGGAACTATTCGTAGGCAGGTGGAGTTGTAATTAAGGCAGAAACTGAAGCGATTTTATGAGGAAAGTTTCAAGTGAATAGCTCTTCGCACCTAAAGCAAACAGTCGGATCTCTTTAGCTTTTAGAACGTAAGAGCCACTTGAGAAACGATCTCAGTTTATCCTTTTGTTTAACTTTGTTACGAATATTCAGATATGTGATCTGAGCATAGATTTAAATCTTTTGAATTTTAAGCAAGGCTTATATTACCTAGTATCACCTGACTGACAGTATTTTCCCCCGTGTTGGTCCGGGCTCCTTTGCAGAATAGTCAATCTGCCTTCCTGCCAGGCAGCTCGTGAAAGGCGAGTATGGACTTACTTTCACTAACACCGTGTTCTCTTACTAGGAGGTAGAGCTTCGCCCAGGTGGAATCTATCATCCCGGTCTTGGGTTGGCAATGCAACTGTTGACGATGATGAACGGTCACCTGCAAATAAATATATATAAGTATAAAACATTAGTATAAAATATTAGTAGTTAG
>DVZN01000966.1:0-11176 GCA_018237365.1 Caria ino melicerta
ATGGTACTGGGTAGTGGTCACCAACATCCCAACCAGGCCCCACCCTCCCTATTCGTAGACTACTTTTTATCCCATTTAATTTAGGGCGGAATTGCGTGAGGTTGGGTGAGGTGGAGTAGAGTGAAGTGAAGTGATATGACGTCAAGCAGTTTGTTAAAAATAAAAATGCGTGCGAAGCCGCGGGCAAACAGCTTGTATAAAATTAGTAATGTATCGCTCACAATGTAGAAAGAAAAGACAATTGAAGCTTTAAGGTTGTTTTAAACACGAATTAGATTACATCCGTAAGTCACTTTAACGACTGAATAAGTTTATGTTCATAATAAGCATCAAATATACAATTTTATACTTCTGCAAGGTAATATGAGTGAATTAGCACATATAAGTGTAGGTACCTACATGTATTATCATACAAGCAATAACGTTTTGTTTAAGATTTTAGCGCAATTATCACCATTACATTTTTGTAAATACTTAGACACGATTGACGCGATACGCACTTTATAGCCGGTTAACGTACTTTTAAGGTTTTTTTATAATTAGGCAATCAAGAAGATTCCCTAATGATAAAAAGACTACGTTGCTCTTAAGACTGGTATGTATAAACCTTAGCTTTAGTAAACCCTTAAACTGAAACACGCCAATGACAAGCGCAGACGTTATGGCGCCAGGTACAGCTTACTAGTGCAAGAATAGCAGTGGACATACATCCGGGCAAGGCGTTACAAAACTCTACTTATTATAAAGATCACGGTTATCAGCTTTTCTCTACTAAATAAATAAATAAATATACCTGGAATAATCAATTTGTTGCAATGTAGTTACTACTATGATATAATATAAAAAAGCTATACATATACCTGTCTTCAAATTGACATTTAAAAGGGACTAATTTTATTTTCTGGTACATATTTATGATTATAGCATGAAAGAAGTAAAATTTGTAAATTTATAATACTTACACATAAAAAGGAATGTTTTACGGTGGTTGTATAATTATTTTAAGCTTTGTAAACACAGGAAGACATTTTTAATACAAATTGTTGAAATATTTTGAGCTGTGTGGAGTAATTAATAATATGTTTGTTACATGTTAATTTTTTCGACTTTTCTCAGCTATAATCACTACATAAAATAAAGTCGTTTTGCGTTTGTCTGCCCCTATATATGCTTAGATCGTTAAAACTACCCAACAGATTTTGATGCGATTTTCTTCAATTAGTGTTTCAAGAGGAAAGTTTATTATACATGTATAAAAAAAAGGGAAACATTGATAATTTTAGAAGTTCTTGATGTGATATTTGTGACAAACATTTTGTGGAAAATTTAGTATCAGTTTAGCATCCGTGCGAAGCTGGGTTGGTCGCTAGTATATGTGTGTATTATAGATATAAACCTTCCTCATTATTTTTTTTTTTATAATATTGGAAGGCAAACAAGCGGACGAATTTCCTGATTGTAAGAATTTACGCCGTCTATTTACGCCAAAGGTGGTAATGGTGCGTTGCCAACCTGAGGCCGGGATGTTAGGCCTCGTGCAAAAGTAAGTTTACCGGGTACCTTACCCTCAAAACCGGAACACGTCAACGGCAAGCACTGACGTTATGGTGGCAGGAATAGGTAAGGCGGTGATACCATTCTATCCGGGCGAGCCGCTGCGAAGCTCAAAAGACGTTAACAGTTTTTTAAAAACATCAGAAGCGACTTCATTTTATACTATTTAAAGATAGAATGTAGAAATGCGAAAGTATTCTTTTAAGTTTGCCAAAAACGTACATCGTTTAATTTCAATTTTATATAATTACCTCATATTCAATATGAGGCAATAACTTAATATTGAAACAAAAGCATTTTAAAATGAAAATTTCGTTTAGGCTTTCCAATTCATGGTTTACAACAGTCAACCAGAAATAATAGTACATTTTTTTATAGCAGAAGGAGGCAAACGAGCAAGTAGGTCACCTGATGGTCACTACAGCCCACGAACAACTGCAACAACAGGGGCATCACAATTGCGTTGCCGACCTTTTAAAAACCCGCCGCTAATGAGGAAGGAGGAGAAGTGGGTCTCCAGGACTCTCACAAATCAGACGAAACGCAGCAGCAAGCTGATACTTCACGCTGGTCTTATATGAGAGAGTGGTACGTTCCCCGGGCGTGCCGGCCCATACGGCTACATACGAGTACAATAATGTGTACATAGTACGACACTATCACTCGGAAGACTGATTAAACTACAGGAATTATTTAGTTGCCCAAGCAACTAGATAATTCCAATAGCGGCCTTTGGGGTCGTCACATCACGACGCCGAATTGACACTGATTGTCGAATATGAAACTGGCGGCTAACTTTTGAAAAAATTTTAGGGTTCAAATTGGTTTTTCATGTACTAGGTACAAGCTGATTTAAGAATAGAAGATAAGTTAATTTTCATATTCTATTATCTTGCTAAGATAATTCTGCATTCAATACTAGACAAGTGTTTGTCACAATATAACACGCAATTGTTATTTATAATTTGTACGAATCATGATTACTCGACACTTCTGATAACGTTGCCATACATATCTCTAGTATGTATAGGTACTTAATGCATTTATCCTATTAATGGATAAGAATTTTATTGAAGTGCTTTGTAATAAATGTTTATTAAATCAGTAACAAAATGTTACTACAGAATTATTAGGCGCACAAAGGATTTAGCTATGACACTTTAGGCATACTTGGTATGCCTTAAGTGTCATGGCTAGGGTTGTCAGATACGGGCTTATATTTTCCTGGACATTTCTGGGGTTGAATGGCGTTTGTATGAAAAATCATATATGTCACATACTTTATTGTTGCGCACAAATTTTCACGGAGTAGCAAAATAAATATATTTATTCATAAATACAAATGCTGGCTGTTGCATTGGACGGGCAATACAAAAATATTAAAATATTACTAGTTACCTAGGTATTTTAAAAGAACAATATAAAAAAGAACTAGTGTTTATGAATTTCGGGTTAGTGAGGTGTAATTACAGGACATGGGACCAGACTCAAAATTCTGGGACCCGGTCATCTGGCAGCCCTACTCAAAGCTGATTTTTCAACTTCTTTCAACCTATTTATCATTATCATTTACACCAAAGCTTTTTTTCTTAAATTCAATAATTACTTCAACGTGACAGCATGATATTAATTAAAATAATTGACTCAATTTTTCATGAAAAAATTTCGTGATAAAAAGAGTATATAGATTGCCAAGTGTCAAGATTCCTACATACTTACCTAGCTTCCTAGACATTCATACAAACACGACGCTCCTCATACAAACACGCCGGTTTCCGAGACTCCTGACACCACCCTGGGATAATACATAAGCGATTTGATCGTAAAATGTCGACCTAGGTCTTCCCGGGTAATAACAACAATTTAAATTCGTGAAAACGATTGTTTGGAAACATACCTGAATTGTGATTTTCGAATAAATACAGGAACTTTGGGTAAAGTTTTTCCAGGCTCCGGCTTGTGCTCCGCCAACCAAGTTGTGGTAACTCCTTTGTTCACTCTTCCTGTAATAGTCTCGTATTTCACAACCACAGCAGTCACATGTACCGTTTCAGGGTATAGCTGCAATATTCACAATTATACATTATACAGACGATAAGAGTACACTTTCCATTTGATTAAATAAAATGTGTCACTTGGTTCCTAACGAAAGTATTAGGTTTGGTGTAATAGCTGCTGAATGAAAGGAAATGCTTATTTTTAATGATTAAATTAAATAGCCACCTTATCTTTCGTAAGTGTAAGGCCTAAAAAAATGCCTCAAATTGTCCCATAAGTGAAATGAAATATTTTATTCATTTTTTAAATAAATTTTTGACGCGGATATTTAAATATATTTTTTAAAATACATACATGCATATTTTCACGCCAAGTCCCTCACGCTTAGGCAGAGAGTATCGAGGTTCAAGTGTCACGACTCCTACATACTTGCCTAGCTTTCTCCACATTCATTACTCTATACATAAACCCCGGTTTCGGAGACTTTGACACCATCCTCGGATAGTACATTTGGTCACGGAATGTCAACCTACGTCTCTCCGGGTACCTACAGTCATCCACATTCTCATTGTATATCTGTTTAGTCAATCTTGCATCATTCATCCTTTCTACATGTCTGAATCATCGGAGCATGCTTTTTCGCATTTTTACACCAACACTTTCTTTCAATATATTTTATATTTTCCTTCGTTGGCGCTTGGTAAAACTTCCACATATTAATATATTTAAATGAAAACACTTGTACTCTCTTTCAATCCCACTCTTTCTCTTATTTCGCTATTCCGAATTCGGTCCGCGAGCGTTACTCAACAAATTTTCCGGAGCGCAAGCATTTCGACCGTATTTAACCTACTTTCATGCTTCTTTTGACATACCCAGCTCTCACTTCCATATGGCAACGTTGGTATAAGCAGTGAATTGCGCTAAGCGAGTCAAGCATGGTGACTTAACACTTCGCTTAAAAAAAATGCAAGCACTATTACTGAGTATAAATGTTATTTTGTAGGACCTTTTCATCAATAACGTTTTATTTATTTGTGTACATTTAATGACTGTTTTAGTAAACAAAGCATTCCCCAAAAAGAAAAATTTAATTACATATTTTCATAGTGCAAGCTTGATATAACGAAACTTATGGAAATTAGAAAATTATCAGTAAATAATTACAAGCAATTTGTTACAATGAACTTTATTATACAAAAGTTAGTTTAGCCCAAAAATTCGTTTTAAAAAACTTATTACATTACCTTGGGACTTGAAGAAATGGAATAATATCTTGGTTGTAAACGAGGTAATAATTCACATAGGTGGTCCAATGGAGGTTTACATGACTTGATATCTTTAAGAATATGAACAATATTTCTACAAGCGTCCACTACAAACGACTGATATAGTGCTTTTCCTTCTTGGGAATTCGTAGACATAAGTAACATTTTCTTTTTATCCTTAAACAAAGACATACTTAAGTAAAGACAAAATTTTATGAAAAGTCTTAGAAATTGTAATAAATAATCAAATTACTTCTTCATCTGAACAATATTCGACGAGCTCTCGTAATATATGTGTCCTTGGTATTGCAGTGATTTCTAAATAGTGGGAGAGTGCAGTTCGATAAGAGGTTGGACATGGAAATGGATGTTTCTTTGTACTTTCTTGATCTGTATTAATAAGTGAAAATACTTCATCTAAATCAGCCCCAGTCAGTTCACCGAGTCGATCAACTAAATTAATATCATTAATTGGATACACAGCCACATGATCACCTGAAAATAAATATAGAAAATTAGTAAACATTTTGTTCTTTATATATAGAATCTATATATTAAGCTCACAATTTCGCTAGACAATTGGTGAGCATACTTGCCTTATCACATAACAAATAGAGAGGCTCGTTTGATTCCCAATGGGGGTGGGCGTTTGTACGATGCACATAGAAGTTTGAACTTCTGGCTTTGGATGTTTATTAAATTTATTCTGGTATTTATATACCTGTATGTATTTATATGTATAATATTAAGCAAATCACTTTGGGATTAGATCAATATGTGTGATTTGTCTAGGTATATCACTACATAGTATACAACAAAGTCTCTTTCTCTGCATGTATAGATCGTTAAAACTACGCAACGAATTTGATGCGCTTTTTTAAAATACATAAAGTGATTCATGAGAAAGGATTATATGTATAATACATGAATAAAATAGTGGAGAATCACTGATAATTTTAAAGTATTTTAACACAATCAGTTTTGCACCCGTGCGATGACGGGGTGGGTCGCTAGTTTATTTATAAATGAGTAAAGGAAAAACTTCTTACTATTTTTTAACAATTGTGGCCTGAGAAGTATAAAATTTGGCATAGTTAAACTTTATATAGTTCTGTCCAGAAACCTAAGATTTTACATAATATGCATTAAAAACATGTTACATTAAATTAATAAAACAAAAACTACACATATGTACAGGACCTCTCGCGTCAAAGTCGGACACCGACACCACTCGACAACAGAGGCGATTATTACATTTGGGACCTTTGGCAGAGCTACATAGTCGTATGTACCTCTGCCTACTCTATCAAAAATATATGGGCGTGATGATATTCATTTATTAGTTTATATAATACGATCACAGAATACATGGCAATTTCGCCATCAAGCCACGTCTAATTCTATAATAATCCTAAATGGTACACTTTTCATGCCAATTTTATGATTCACTTTAAACATTTGTCTTTTATCTACATACATATATGTATTACAAATGATAATGTAAGTATTTGCATAAATTACAAATTATAAAACTATTAAATATAAAAAGCGAGTTTTTATTCTCATTTTAACTTACATAGGTATTAACTTTAGCAATATTAAACACAATTATGCTAATATAATCACGTTAAAAAAAGATTATTTAAATTTTGCTTGTCTATAAGCCTAAAATTATTTACTACTATTACAGATTTTTGGGCAAAAATTGTTAAAAATAAGTGTTATTCAATGAACATATATTTAATGTATGTATACATATAGAGAAACAGTCTTAACAATTCTTAATCAAAAACATGTTTAAAATCGGATGTATTTTAGTCTATGAAATGAGTTAAATTATGCTTTGGGCAACACTAAAAGTAACATCACTCACCTGCTTCATATCTCATTTTGGAATCTGATATATCTAGTTCAATGTGTAAACAGGATCTGTCACCACCTTTGTGCAATTCTCTATTGACTTTAATAGTTGCCAAAAATGGATTCTTTGCATCATAAGGTCTAGAAAAAAAGAAAATATATATTTTTGTTGACCTGTACCCCTTACTCCATCCATAATCTTTCTTTTTTTATAGCAGAAGGAGGCAAACGAGCAAGTAGGTTACCAGATGGTAAGTCATCAGTAAGTACCAAGTATATTGCCCATCTTTTAAAAACCCGGCCCTAATGGGAAAGGAGAAGTGAGCCTCGGGGACTCTCACAAACTGCTGTAGCAAGCTGCTACTTCAAGCTGGTCTTGTGTGAGAGAGTGGTAGGTTCCCCTGATATGCCGGCCGGTACAACTACATACAATAATGTGTACATAGCACGAGACTACCACTCAGAACTTCAGCCAGGTAACTAGCTATAGATGAATATTTATTGACAGCAACTCTGCTGTGCATTTTCTAAACTAGTTTTAAGTTATCCCTATCTATCACCCTTCACTTTTATGACAATAAAAAGAGATGAGACTTATTCAGAGCTAATAAATTAGTAAACACATATAAACTTGCAAAGATTTTAAACATTTAATCCTAATAAACTAAAACTAAAAGTTAATATAATTTTAAGAGCATACAAATTTGACACAGCTAAACGTATCTCGTCTTTTTCTTTAAGTTAAAGGTAAATAGTGATCTTATTTAACTTTAAAGTAGTTGGTGTACAGCAGAATCGGCGCCATGATCCAATTTTATCTTCTAATTTAAATAATATGTAGAACTTATGCTCTAAAATTTGAATTTGCCACTTTCGCTACACTTGTGATTATGTCAGCAAATATATTTTATTACTTAAAGCAGTTAATAGTATTTGATAACCTAGCAGAAATCGATCTAAATACTGAAGGTAAAAACAGAAAATAAAAAACCATGATCGCAGAGACATGAAGGTTGGAGGTTGTGTTTGTTATATGATACAGGCATCCACTAAGACAGGATTTTCCTATATGCATGTTTACTGTTTAAACAGGGGCAACATTTATGTGGGACAATGTGATTCCTTCGTCTAATCTTCTTCAAATATTGCCTAAGCATCATTTAACAAAATTGATAGAAGACATATTTTATATTTTACTAAAACTCATCGCCTAACAGCAAAAAAGCATTTTGGCAGTTTGTACTTTTTTTATGAGATTGGAAGGCAAACAAGCAGATGGATTTCCTGATATAGACCTATAGATACAAAAGGTAGTAAGGGAGCATTGTCAACTTGAGGCTAGGATGTAAGGCTAGGATGCATAAGTAAGTTTACTGGCTCCATTACCCTCCAAACCAGAACACATTAACAGCAAACACTGACATTATGGAGACAGAAATAGGTAAGGCGGTGGTATTCCACCAGGGTGAGCAGCTAGTGAACCACCTAGTTGTTGCTAGTATAGGTATAAATCTAAAAATGTCATTGTTTGGCTTATTATGGATGCCAAATCTGACAACATTTAACACCACCAAATCCCAAAGATGTCTATTCTCCACTAAACAAAGCTCTTTTTATGTCTTCAACTTCTAGGAATGTACCCGTAGAAATAACAGACAATATATAGGTCTACTTGATTTTTTTGTTTGAAAAGCACCAAAAAATGTTTTTAGTGGTAAAGAAATTCATTCGGAGAATTAATTTTACGATTGCACAGCAGAGCAAAAATGATAACTAACTACTTGCTTGCTTGCCTTAGTTACCTCTTATACCTTATGAGTTTCACTCAAACAGAACTTACTACAATTATCTTAAATTATTGTTTCAAGAATTACAAGCATTACTTACGGTATTTGATTTTGTAGTGAGTGTAATTTGGCAATTTCCCCAGAAAATACATCTTTGGGTTCAATTTCACCAGCAGCATATTTGACTAAATTAAACTGTCTTGTTAACTCTTCTTCTCCTGTACTTTCAATGTTATATTTATCACAGACGGCAGGCCAAAACTTCTCTTTCCATGTAATAAAATCATCTTCTATGCTAAAAATATTAGTACATTTACCATAAGAGTATATCAAGTGCTAGAAGACTTGTTCGACATATTTGCAAAGTTAATTATGTTTATATGTATACAAGATTTGATATATTATGTTAGTTATTATCTAAACTTGTACTATATCAAGTAAGATTAAGCAAAAAAAGAGAGACTAACTGTCCTGTGTGCCAATATTTTTTTTTTGTGATTATTTTAAGTAACAATTACAAAATTGCTAATCAAATATAACATACAACGTACATATACATTTTTTTTAAATATTGAGAGGCAAACAAGCAGATGGATTTCCTGATGGTAAGAAATTCACACTGCCTATAGAATGTTTCTTTGGCACTTATAGAATGGTGCTTCGACAACCTGGATGTTAGTGCTTACCTTACCCTCCAAGCCGGAACACATCAACGACAAGCACTGACATTATGGTGGCAGAATAAGGTAAGGTTAGGTAAATAGTACCATTGTACACAGGCAAACCTCTGCGAAGCTAGCCTATGCTTGCCTTTTACGTGCCGACTGGCAGGAAGGTAAGGTCTATTTGCAAAGGAGCCCGAACTAACACCAGAAAAATACACATTGCATCTATGTTTTATGTTAATGCAATTAATATAATAATTACTTACTTCGCATCATCATCACCCAGACCCAGTTCAAACACTCGAGTAGCACCTAGCTCTTCAAGTCTCTTGTCAACATAGATACCAACAGAGTTATAATGCTCATATGTTTTATTTCCAAGTCCAAAAACCTACGAATAAAAATGTTTCATAATAACTTATTTTATGTACGGATGGGTACCTAATGCAAGTGACATTAATGTTTAATGAATAATATAATTACAATCTATTTACTACATCGAGAAAGCTTTATTAAGGAACATAGTAACGAGGAAGTTTATTGTAAAATATGAACATTATCCTTGACTTACAAAAATGTACTTTATATTTTAGCAAGACCTGCAACAATTTGCAAAACAACACATTATTGTAATCTAAATATTATACCATATATTTTAACCTCAGCAGTGGTGGAATTATAGATTTCCTGCACACAAATTCATTTACATAACGCGGCAAAATCCTTAAAGATATATTTTCAATTAAAAACAACATCACGTTTGTGATATAATAAAAATTATAACTGCACAATCATGGCACGTTTAATAAACTATGAACACAAACACTTTACTAATTCTTACTCAATCATTTATAATTTATACTACAACATCAGTATGAAACCAAAATTATTAGTTCAATTTTAAATATTTAAAGACGAGTCTCGCGTGCGGCGAGTCTCGATTTAGGTCACAGCTGACACTTGACAGTTTAAAACGTCAGATGTCAAATGTCATTGTCAAAAAGTAATATTTAAGTATTTCTATATTCAAGAGAGGGCACCACGCATCCCTTGCTTTTGTAAAGAGTTTGCTTTGCTATGTTTGCTAATATCTTAGCTTTTTTAACTTGCCACTGCCCCCCCTAAAGGCCTTGGATACAAAAGATTTAATTAAATATTACGACTATAGTTTACACAGTAGATGAACGAGCAAAACAAGTACATATATTATTTGAAATAAAAGTACATCATCAACTAACATACATACATAGGTACCTATTGTATATTATGCTAATGTAGAATATTTATACGCTAGCAACCAATATTTAATTAGTTCCCCGCGAATAAAATCGTAATTTCTACCGCTCTAAAAATATTAATTGGGCGTTTAATCGATAGGTGGTCGGTACTAGTACATAAATCTACAGCATCTCTACATTTATATTTTGCCATGTAGGTACTTATCCTCATAATTTTGTGTCATATTTTTTCTGTTTGCCTTTTAACAGATCTTTATAAAAAATAGTACATCGTTATATACCTAACATCTAATATTTGCGCAATAACATGTTCTCGATAGAACATGTTATTGCGCAAATATAAGACCGTTTAACAATATGTAATACATACATATCTTCACACCGAGTCCTTTGCGGCACAATGTATCGAATGACAAGTATTACGATTCCTACATACTTGTCTAGCATCCTTTACAGTCATTAGGTACTTTTTTCATATAAACACGCCGGTTTCATAGACATTTGACATCACCCTCGAATAACACACGAACGGTGTGGTCCCCGGATACCCACAGCAAACTACCTACAATATGTTTGCTATATAAACTTATTGTTTATACTTAATTTTTTTATAAAACGAACTAAGCTGCGATCAAAATCTTATGAACTCCTGATGTATGGTTGGGTATTATCCTTTTTTAGTTGATATCCCCTGCACACGAATAAAAAGATTTAAGAAGAAATAGAACGGCTAAGAACTGGAACTCTCTGCCAAGGGAGATGTATCCTGCGCAGTACAATTTGAGCGTCTTTAAGGAAAGAGTGAA
>DVZN01000967.1:0-11174 GCA_018237365.1 Caria ino melicerta
TGCCTGACCCAGGAATTGAACCCAGGACCTCTCGCGTCAAAGTCGAACACCGACACCACTAGACCACAGAGGTATAAATAAATAAAAATAAATTCTCTTTGTAATAACAAAATAGCTTTTTAACGATTAAATTTATTGGGGCAATATTTGTATATTTATTTGTTAGTCATTAGGTTCTCGACATCCGCTGTAACAATTTCGATGGGATTTTCAATATAAAAGTTTTCAGGGGCTAAAATTATCTTTTAATCAAATTAAAATTTCATAAATTTCACTCAATTGTATTTGTACGTGAGACCTAAGGAGATTTTTTTCGAAAGAATAGGTCGGCATTATACCACTATCTCACCTGATGTGAAATGACGATGCGGTCGAAGATGGATCATGCCTCCTAGATACAGTCTATTCACTCTGGCCTTAAAAATAGCTAGATTTCCATACAAAAACGCTGCACAAATATTTAATTTTAATTTATTTGTAATTTTATATGAAAGGTTATATCTTCATTGATTTCCCATGTAAGCGGTAAAAATATAATACAATTTGAGCATCGCGTTTTTGTCTATTTACTGAGCCAATCAAACTAACTGATGTAGAAATTCCTCGGTCTATCTGTGTTCACGTCAGGGTTGAACATTTACGTTGGCTATATGCAGCGGGTATGTCTTACCTTCAGATAAGCTATCTGCTTTTCTATACACATAAATAAAATTAGAGTGTCTGTTTGTAATATTAAAATAAATTTATCACTAAATGTATGTGTACACGGTACATATACCAACATATTTTTTTTAGGTTTTTTAGGTCTGTGTGTCTGTTTGTTCCGAATAATCTCTGGAACGGCTAGACCAATTTTGATGGGATTTTTACTGACTTAGGCTACTTTTATTTTCGAAAAAGAATTAGATTTCCGTGCAAAAAAAGAAAATACATTAAATATTTTTAAAACCTACGCGAACGAAGTCACGGATACAGCTAGTTCATCATATTACGGTACACTATAAAAACGGATTGATTAGCGGTACTAACACACCTGTAAAGCAGTGGTTCTTAACTTTTTTGTGACGAGGGACCATTTATCAAAATCTTTGTTATATTGGAAACCTCCACAGATTGATAGTGAAATACTAAAGACAAAAATTCAAATAAATTGTGGCCAATTCCTTACAAATAAAAAATGTAATTGTGTATTTTTGAATTGTTTATATCGACCCCGCCCGTTACTCTTACGGTATCACTAGCAACAATCTGTGACTCGTGCCACGCGTCATTGTCTTATATGTTGACTATTTGTAACTCTTAAATTATTCGTAGACCACTATTCGTAGACGTGGCTTCATAGACCACTTTTGGGGTTTCTAGTGTAGACGAGTAATCCGCAGACCACGGTTTAAGAACCACTGCTCTAAAGCAATGGCTATGGAAATGTGAAAAATTGGCGTTCCATCCGCGGTAAACCTTCCTTGAAGACCATGTCTAATTACACCATTTGCACTTCGCTACGAGTCATTTAAAGTGATCGCATTTAACAAAAGTGATTCATGAGGAATCCTCAATTGAATTGTAATGGTCGGCCACCGTGGGAGCAGGGCCTTCAGCGCTGCTCCCCGCGACGCGACGCCACGTAACCACAGGTATTATACTAATTATAACACTTTTATAACGTAAGATGCGACTTTCAAATCTGATAGACAGATATTTAATTCACGAGAATAAAACTTTTGTGTCAATTCTTTTTACGACTACGTTAATACGTTATTCCGGATGCGCTGTTGTAAGATGTGTAGTACCTATATACTTCTATATTTGATCTCTTTCCTTTTTTGCAGCAGATGGGCCGCAGACCATTTTGCATTAGGGCGACACGCGCTGAACAAAACACTTCAATCACATTTTTTTAAAGAGACATAATATGTTTTAATTATAATGTATATTAATTAATTGAATTCCGAAATAAATTAATTGAATTTGTATATATATTACATATTTATAAATAAATCTAATATACTCCGGACGGAAGTCCGGTAATACAGTCCGGTCTTTCAACCTGAACGGAAGCCAACGGAACCAACGCGTCGCTGGGAGCGAGGTTTCCCTAGCGTCCAAAGGTCAAAGGTACTCAGGGTAAACCGGAGATGTCAAATCACAAAGTTCAAGGGACCTTTGTACAATTATAATTTCATGTGCTAAAAGATTAAATACAGGCCCTGACCTCTGGTGTAATTGGTAAGGTAACGTGACGCTGACGATTGCTGATGACAATTAGGTGGTTCCTATTTTGGTATTCTAGGCTATTCGGAATATCGACTCCCGAAATTATTTAAATGAATAAAATCGCATGATTACCTTTTAATTATCTGAAGAAGATATTGGTTATGAATAAATGGCTGCGTAGTAGGGTATTATAAATGTGCATACTTACAGCATTTTTGTGAATAATATGGAAACGCTATGGTCCACGGCACGGAACCTTTTTGCATTAAAACAAGTGTCGCCGTTTTATCATCCACTTTATTTTTCTTCCCCGTTTTAATCTACTATTTACATAAAACCTGATACTTATATCTTACTTTTCTTTGTACAAGTAATTATGTTAAAAAATTTAAGGCATACTATTGGTAATGTACGATGCAAAACGAATGTGACTAACATAATATAAGTATGATTTTATTGATGAACGTTGATCATACTTTTTTTGGCGCGCATGCTCCGCCCGCATTATCGTTTCAATCTCTTTTATCTATTCCGTGGTCCACGCAGACGAAGTTGTGGGCAACATCTAGTATTAAATATAAATCGGCAGGAATTATTAAGGTGATACTAATCCTAGAAGTTTTAAGGCATGTTGTTGGTAATGCACGATGCAAAACGAATGTGACTAACATAATATAAGTGTGATTTTATTAAAGTATGAACGTTGATCATACTTTTTTTGGCGTGCATGCTCCGCCCGCATTACCGTTTCAACCTCTTTTATCTATTCCGTGGTCCACGTAGACGAAGTTATGGGCAACAGCTAGTATTAAATATAAATCGGCAGGAATATTAAAGGTGATGCTACCAATCCTAGACGTTTTCGCGCAGATTTACTGTAAATAAAATATTAAATTTAAATGTGCCATTTGCCATTTAAATGCCATAAAAACTACTTAAAGCATTAAAAATTTATCCGTTGAATAGTTATTATTATATAATCTGATCTAAATTATATTATAATTCATGATTATTCTTTGAATTTGCTTATTTTACACTACATTTATAATATTTTTTACTTAAACCTAATAAATCATATCGTAGCCTACTACTGTTATAAACCAATTGATGGGTATTCATGAACATAATTTATCATTATTTCCTAATATTGCATACGTGTTACGACATAGGTCGTGACGGTATCGTGTCGTTGAATTAAAAGTAGCCTCCAAAAGCACTAAGATGAATCAGTAGCAAAAAATTGCACCACTTAACAACCTTGAGGGCGGCGGATACGGGTCTAGGTCGGCGCACCTGAGTATCTTCGTAGCCCTCACTCGAAAGGCCCGCAACGATTACGGTAAAGGGCTATTACAACTTCCAAACCTCAATTCTTAATTCAAAATCCATTTTTTATCAAGTAGATCAAATTTAAGTAACATTTCCATAATCAACGTTCGGTTTGTGACGCATAAAATTATAAAATTTTTCATTAATGATTTCTTATCGCGTTATCACGTAAAATTATCGCCTGTAAAACGACTTTACAAACAACCATTAAAAAATATTAATAACTCAATCATGGGTCATCGAGGGTTATGAAAATTATTGTATGTTTGTGTGTTCAGTTTTCCCGCAAAAACTACTGAACGAATTTTTACCAATTCTTGTGTAGGCTGTGTCCACTTTTTCTTCTTCTCCCTAAAGACCTTGTACAGCGGGAATATCTTACGTTCCCATCAGTTATTTTAACGAGTATACAAAGTCGCAGGCAACAACTAGTGACAAATATATATAGAAAGCTGTCTGGATACCTTTGAGAACTTTTTTTAGCTATTCTGATTAGTGATATTATAAGTCAATACCTTCATGACTCATTTACGGGTTAACTCTAAATATAGATCATGGACAGGCAACTAGCGTTATTTTTTCAACACTTCTGATCAAGTGCGATCGCAATAGATCATAGAAGCACTTTCGTTAAAATAATATTAAGAAGGACGCAATGAAAAACCGACCACCCCACACCACCAGGAGGCGTTAGTGGAAAGAGAGGCCACACCCGGAAATCGTGACTGGAAATATTTAGGAGCAGTGTCGGAAAAAGTCGAGTTCTCTTGTTACACCATTAACTTTTTACATAGAATCTTTAAGTAAAATTTACGAATAATAGATCGTTTTTATTTTATTGTTTATTATTTTTTATAATATTGGAAGGACAACAAAAAGACGGATTGTCTGAAAAAAGTAAAAGGCGGTGGTACCAATGCGAGCAAGCCGCTGCGAAACTCTACCACCTAGTTACAGTGACAGTAAGCCTAGGCTCACCTTCTACGAAGGAGCCCACACCAACATGGGGCAAAACCTGTCTTTGCCATATAAGGTCCTTCCAAAATATTTGTTCAAATTAATATACTATATTTTTATATATTGTTCAGTAGGTACATGTAATAAAAGATATCAACACTTATAAAAGTCATTTTTTTATTTTAAGGTTCACCATGTGTATACACTATTTCTACCTGCCTCTTAGATAATTAATTCCTCTGTTATCACTTTATCAAAGCCCTGAATGAAGGAGCAGCTTAGTACATCATATACGAACAGCTGATTAAATAGCCCTTGTAAAATTTTTTTACGTTAAAATTTCAGCACTTTCCCGACATTTTGATTTCTATTAAAAATATGATTTACCAAAAAAATATTTTTTGTGTAATAGCTTTATTTTTGTATCCTGAACACTGTCCTTAAATTTAAACACCCATTGTGGAAGGGCCTTGTATATAAAAATGAACCTTTGTCTGTTATCCTTTATAGAATCGTAAACATTTGATCATGTGATGATTTTTAGTGAAGTTGTGCATGAGCCCACGAAGGTTTCTGAGTTGGTACGGATGTGTAAGACATTCGTACTTCAAATTCTTTTTAGTTGGTGGCGTAGCAACGTGCCCAGGGTACAGATAGTCTATTTAAATAAATATAAATAAAAGTGAATCTCCGATATGTACGTACGCTCGTCGCTTTTAAACTACTCACCCGCATTAGATAATTTTTATTTTGTTATGTTCTTATTGTCAGGAGAAGGTTTATGGAAATTAATTGGCTGCGAAAAAAGGAAGTGTTTTGTATACATTAATATGCTTCTCCGTTGAATTATAATAAAAATGTCTATATACATCTATCTTTAAAAAAAATCAAAGTTATGAAAATCATTTCCGCTGTTTTTGAGTTATAGCAATGTTCTCTCACGACTGTTATGTGTTTAGATGAAATACGACGTTTAAGCGACACCTACGTTCAGCTGACGTGGGAACAAATGAGGTCTATAATTAATTACAAAAAATTACTTTGGAGGAAATCCATGGTCACAGAAACATTAATAATATTCACACTTCCATTAACGAATCCAGACATTCAGTTACACTTGACATTTTGACTTCTTATTTGAACAATAGAAATCATAGAGTCAATGTAAACCACACAAAACGTTTCGAGGCAGCGAATACTAAGCTATTTCTATGTAGGTATGTGTTTTTCTATCCTCAATATATATTTAAGTATTTATGTTATCAGCACGGTTAATTATCTTGTATCTGGATAAATACCTCCAAAAGTTAGGATCACTGAACGTGGGAATACGTATGGGTGACCAGGTGGTAAACTGCTGCTTTATGGAGATAACGCCCTCCTTTTAGGCTTCACATTATCTGCGCTGCAAACACTGATCATAGTCATAAAAGAAGATTGTAAGAAAGGAGGTTTCATTTGAATGCAAAGAAAATAAAAATAATGGTATTTGAAAAAGACGAAACCAGCACGGAAGCAAGAGCTAAGTTAGATGGTGTAGTGCTGGATAAAGTATATTATCTTCGTAGAGGTTTTAGCAGGGACAGAAGATTTTTTTTATAGCAGAAGGAGGCAAACAAGCAAGTAGATCACCTGATGGTAAGTGATCACTACCGCCCACGAACAACTCCAACACCAGGGGTATCACAATTGCGTTGCCGACCTTTTAGGAATAAGTAAGCTCTTTTATAGAAAGTCCCCTGGTCATAATGTTCCGGAAACACCTCCACTGGTAATTGGTTTCACAAAGGTGTACAAGACCAGGAATGCCGACGGAATCGCACCGTAGAGGATCGCCACGTGTCCAGATGGTTGTAGACTGTAGGTGGAATTTGGAATTCTGACGCGATATCCGAAAGTGAAATGCAGCGGTGAGGATTAAAACGAACAAAGGTTTTGCGAAGTCTGCGAATATAAGTGTTGCGTAAACTATCAATAAATTTTAAGTTTATTGATAGTATAATTTTAAACAAAAAAATCACAATGATAAAAAGTCGAGCCCGCTGATTTTGTTTTGCTGAATCTTCTCAGTGACTGGCCGCGTTCTCAGTGAGTCTATACCATCTGGACACATGGCGATCCTATATCGCCACGTGTCCAAATGGTACATACTGTAGGTGTAGAGTTCTGACACGATGTCCGAAAGTGGAATGCAGCGGCGGGGATTAAAGCGAACAAAGGTTCTGCGAATATAGGTGTTGTGGCATAGATAAATAGTTATAGGACGGAAGAAAATGTATATCATAAAATTATAATGCAACAAACGCAGACACTATCGAACATGGAACAATTAGCTAATTTCACTTTCTAAGATGCACTACTCACTCTTTAGAATATTTTCTATGAGTGCGACAGAGAGCTTAGATCATAAACGGCTTGTCTGGGGTATAGGCTAAGCGTGAAGATAAAAATCGAGTAGAAACGCGTTCTGCTTCTGAAGCTATGAAATCAAAAACTTTAAAGCGGTCGTAAAGTTTTCACTATGCTTATTAAGAGCGTATGGTCGGCATGTTTACAAGAATATTAGAGTTCCATTTAAATGTTGTAAATTTTAAGTTTAACTGCTTTTTCAATATTTTGTTTTCCCAACGATAATTAACATATTTTGTATTTTTCATTGTTTGCTAAAATTTCCACATATTTATATATTTAAAAGAAAACACTTGTACCCGCTTTTTCAATATTTTGTTTTCCCAGCGTTAAATTACATATCTTGTATTTTTCATCGTTTGCTAAAATTTCCACATATTCATATATTTAAGAGAAAACACTTGTACATCCTTTTTCAATATTTTGTTTTCCCAACGATAATTAACATATTTTGTATTTTACATCGTTTGCTAAAATTTCCACATATTCATATATTTAAAAGAAAATACTTGTACTGTTTTACACATCACTAATATTTTTCTATCTTTTTTCTATAATATATAGGTCACATTTTATATTCTCATCAAACAAGCCGTGTGTTTAATGATTGTCTTGTTGTATTAATAAAATAAACTAATATATATGTAAAATAATACCCATAACATATGTGTGTTTTAGTATATCAAATTGCACTATAAAATCATCGCTTAATCATATAAAATATGATACGGATGATATCTGCGAAATTTTAAAATTAGAGAAATTTAATATGACAGTCGTAAATATTGCCGGAATCTCTAAAAATATCTTAAATGTAAAACATATTTTCTCGTGTATACATAATTATAAAATTAACCTCATTTACAATTAATTTAAACTCTCCTAACGACAATAATTATAATCAACAAAATATTTCTGGTCCATAACTGCATAGGTATGTTTTTGCGAACTCTACTTAATATGATGAAATTATTATAATTCGAGATTATAGCGCAGCCTTGATTGGGCTGTTAAGACCAAGAGTCTAAACGCATAACTATTTATGCCTTTAACGCCAATCAAGACGCAATGTTATAACTTTCTTTATAATTGAAACTGTTAATAAAGAGTTAACGATGCTTGAAGGTTCACAAATACACTTTATTTGTAAAGGGTACCCATTCAAAAATATGCAACAAAATAGCTATCAATATTTTTGCTGTTGTATCTTCTGCTTACTGATATTATTAGTAGTAACTGATTGAACTGTAATAGGTAGAGTAAAGGGGTCGCAAAATGGAGTAAATGGAGGCCACGGTTCAGATTTGGATGCCCTTCGGCCAGATTGATCGATGAAGAACGGCCGGTTTCAGTATTCAATCTATACTTGATCTTGCCTACTGTCGATATAGCTTTATCTCATATCTCCATGTCAAAAAGTGGAGATAGCGCTATCAACAGTAGGCAAAATCAAGGATAGATTGAGTATTGTAACCGGTCCTTAAAGAGGATAGCGGTAGCGACAGGATGGCATAAATGAGGTATTGGTTCTTGTGGCGTACTCTGCGTAGGCCTACGTCCAGCAGTGGACTGTACTGTTCAAACGCCTTACCTATTCCTGCCGCAATAACATCAGTGCTTGTCGTTGACGTGTTTCACTTTGGAGGGCAAAGTAGCCGGTAAATTCAATTTTGCACGAGTCATAACATCCTCACCTCAAGTTCGTAACGCACCATTAACTACCTTTGGTAGATACCTCGAAATTGGTAGATACCTAAAATTCACGCCGCCTTTAGATTATAGGCGATGTGAATTTCTTATCATCGGGAAATCCGTCTGCTTGTTTTTCTTCCAATATAATAAACATTGTCGACAAAAATGACATTCAACTTTCTACCCTTTTTAATAGCACATTATACCATAAGTCCGTGTTATTATTGAGTAAAAGCCTGTTACTATGATGAAAGTTTTTGTTTGTTTCTCAACCCAATGCATTATTGATATTGCGTCTACGATCTACCATGTTCATAGCCGTTCGATATTGAAAGGCGTGGTCAAACAAACGCCGGGTCTGTTACATTAAATTTCAGTATCACTCTAGATGCTTTTAGTGTAATGAAGAATATGTCTATCAGTTGTTGCTCTAGTGACATTAATTGCTAATAAGATTTAAGGGACGTGATGGTAATATTTTGTATGTAGAGTTCTAACATAGTGATCGGTGCGGTCTTTGACGTCTAATTCCCCGTATATCTCATTGCATTAGTTGATTTAAATGTTGGTAAACTAAAAGATTTTTGTTTTCAAGGTTTCGTGTTTTTTGTATATTTTTTTATGGAATCCGTTGACGTATTGTACCTTGTGGTACCTTAACCTCCAGTTTGGGGATTAAGGTAACCGGTAAACTTACTTTTGCACGAGGCTTAAAATCTCATCCTCAAGTTGGCAACGCCCATTACCACTTTTAGTGTCTATAGACGGCGTGAATTTGTTACCATCAGGAAATTTGTCTGCTTGTTTGCCTTCCAATATTATAAAAAAAAACTTTTTTCCCAGAGAGGAGAAAATTCTAAAAAAAGGAATATTTTATGTTTGTTATATTAGAAGTCCGTCATTTAATTACCGATTTGCTTGAAAAATATTCCTTTTCTTAGAAATTTTAGGAATTTTTTTTGAAAAAAGTTGTAAAAAGAAGGAGTTGTTATATTTGTTATATCAGAAGTCCGTCATTTAATTACCGATTTGCCTGAAAAGTATACCGTACGTGTGTGATTTCCAAGTTATTTTTTACATTTTACTAATCACTTTAAATCATTGATTAGTTAACTGACATTTAAGTTAAGACAAAGTTAATCATAGTACCGAGATAAAATAATTTCCATTAGCCAGTCGAGTATACACGATCACCTCATATGGAAACTGGTAGCATTGAATTGTATCATTAGAAATGGACTTCGAAGAGGCCGACCCATTTTTATCGCTCATGTTTTTCTGCTTGGATTTGTGATTGCCCTTGCTTTAAATGGACACCGTCTTGTTTTAATAACCTTTCTCTACTATGTAGTATAAATTTTCACTCATCATTTATGAATTTTTATATACATAATGTGACTTTTTATACCTATCAGTGACACTTACTGATAAACCACGCATGCACGCACGTACGCTCACACGCACGCATACACGCACGCACGCTCACACGCATGCATGCACGCACGCAACTGCAGAGATTTGAACATCGGCGCGGGGTAGTTCGATTGTTAACCGTCATTAGAATATCAGTGAGTTTGCGAAATAATTACATGACCTAATTCAAACAGCCCTATTCTATCTCCGGGGGCACAAGACGCTCTACTTTTTTGTAGACATTTCATCTGTCCGCACTAAGCGATTTGGTTTGTCTTTCTAAACTTGTTTTTCCTGTAATATTATAGCAATAAGGTATTATTAAAATTAAAGATCCGTGATAAAGATTCGTACTTGAGTAAAGCTATAATCAACACCCAGTGTTATCATTATAAACAAATAAACGCACACATCCCTGCACAAATCACACATATTAATCTAGCCCCAATGTAAGCAAATTGTCAACGATATTATACATAGAAATACTATAAATACCAAAATAAATTTAATAAACACCCAGACCCAGAAATGCAAAGGTCTATATTCATCACACAAACGGCCGCCCCCGTCGGGAATCGAACCCGAGCTTCATTATTTTCGACATGGTAAGGCAACGATGCTATTATTCAGCCAGCAAGACGACCAATTATCACAAAGCATTAATCATTTCTCATGAATAATTGTAAGAATAAAAAAATACTTTAAATATGAATACTGAAAACGTAATTATAAGTTTTGCAAATTAGTTGCGAGGACTTAAATTAGCGCCTTCAAAGCCGTAATTATTCGTTTTAGAACTCTAATTACAGTTATTAAATTCCGAAGGCAGTATAAGCCTGAGATTACTTGGCGTGCCATTTATGGAATTCCAGAAGCTTGTTGCTTGTAGACTTTTTGTTTTATTTTTTAATTTATTTTACACTAGTTTTTGCGCGTGACTTTGTCCGCGTGGGTTCCGAATTTATATAATTTAGTTTTATAAAAAATATTTTCGCATAAGATTTAAATCAATCAATCAATCAATCAAGTTTTTATTTAATCGCCTCTGTGGTGTAACGGTACGCCTCTCGCCTGTTAAGACCACTAGCCGCTTAGGTCCCGGGTTCAATTCCCAGGTCGGGCAACTTTTCTTAAAAAATGTTTTTCAGATTATTCTGAGT
>DVZN01000968.1:0-11174 GCA_018237365.1 Caria ino melicerta
AAACGATTCTGCATACCTTGTCACATTTTCCATTGTCAACCGTCAACGCTCTTCGTAAAATAACCAGTGTACTCAGAAATACAAATACATATGTTTTTCGATCGGGGATTTGAGCAAGTCGATTGATAAATGCTAAAGGTTCGATCGAATAGGTGTCACAATATCATAGCGGTCAAGCTACATTGAAGGGTACAATAGTAGACGGAAGACAAATCCTTTATCGGATTTTTTAATCACAACTCTCACGCTTCTGAGTTGGACCGCAGTATAGAACGCTTTACCTAGTGCCTTACTCTCCACTGATATCGAGTTTGTTATGCATGCATCATATATATTGTTGAATTCGAATTAGGAGTTAGAATTGAAGCAAATTGGAATTTAACTTTATGACCATTTCGAACATAGCTTTGCGCATAATACTATGGAGTGTCAACAGATTAAGTCTTGGTACTATTTCTGTTTTGTCCAGTCAGACGTCTATATACAAAGTGGTCATGCGACATTAATTTGTATTGCATAATGTATCCTACTTTAAGTCTGTCTGATTTCATCATGATTCTTATATTACTTCAGATTAAACTCCAATATGAGTTCTGAGAAGTTCACCTAATCATTTTATGCTTGATTAAAATCACAGCTCAATATTAGGTAGCTGCATATGAACTAAACATGACCAATAACCATTTAAAAGACACTTAACCTATTTTTACACGTAACCCTAATAGTGATGCATTCGTAAAAATAACAAAATTTATTGCCGAAGAAAACGTAGGATTAGAAAATTTATGTGACAGCCTTGACAATTATAGCAATTCAATTAATGTCCAATCTAAAAACATTATTACAGTTTATTCATAGTGTCAGACATTCATTGCAAAAAAAAACAACTGTTGCGCAATCCAATGTTTTACAAAAATAGTATGAAAACTTGCCGCAGAATTCAATCGAATATAGGATTGGAATTATGGCTTTAGTAAGCAATTATTCAGAAGTTCAAAAATATTAATCATATTAAGAGCGATTTTTTATACTAAATTGATCTCGGACCAGAATCAAGATTGGTTCAGACTCGCAAACTTTGCCGAAGAATCTGCATAAGATCAAAATCCCGGGGTTTAAAGAAATACATTTAGAAAGTTCACTTTTGCAGTCATCAAAAAACCTATATCCAGATCTAATTAGAAAATGGACTTTGACTTTAATAGAGATTTGTATCTTACGACTATTTCTTTTATACATAAATTTTTAGAGCACATCATATCGTGGCTCCGAAACGTATTCCGTTTCTATTTTATACTCTAACTCTCAACTATCCTGCCAATAGTTATAGCTTCCAGAAGGTGGAGGAACCATCTGTGGGCCATTAACTGAAGGAACATTACCTGAACCGTAAGGGGAGCCTTGAGGAGATCCATACCTCGGCCTAAACCATGGTCGACTTGTGTATTGATATTGGTTATTCGTATAAGCTGCCATATTTTGTCCGGTCGCGTTGGGATACGGGTTTTGAGGGGATTGATTTGGAGGAAACGCTACGTTTGGCATGCTGGGCATATTAGCTGTTGGATAAGTTTGATTTGGGGCTGGTGTCGAAGAGGGGGAAAAACTATTTTGTGATGTATTTTGCGAAGTTGGAGTTGTACCTTGCCCATAAGAATGATTCTGAGTTTGGGGGTTTGAACCGTTCGTTGGGTAAGTTGACGGTTGGGAAGTTGATTGGTTATTGTATCCAGGATTTGGTGTATTGCTGCCATTAGTACTGTAATTTTGCTGCGCGACGGTTTGATTTGCTGGTGTGAATCCAACTGTGGGTGTTGCGCTTGTATCAGAAGCAAAACTTTGTTGAGTCGCATTTTGAACGGAAGTTGTACCAGATATTGAATAACCATTATCTTGAGAAGACGAAGATATGTAATTCGTTTGGTTGTTATTTACTCCATTCGACGCGTCAGTCTCTGTAGCCGAGGATTGTGTATTATTGCCATTATTCGAAGCAGGTGTCGAAGCCTGATTAGGTGGTAACGTATACTGAACATTAGGATTAGAAGCTGGCATAGATATGGCTCCAGAATTAGCCTGCATCATGTATTGTTGCGGGATGCCTGCGTACTGAGATGTGGGCGTTAAAAACGTGTTTTGCGGTACAATTTGTTGAATTGGTGGGGGTTGTGTTATGGGAATAGTTTGGGTGTTTGTGATAGGCGAAGACGGTGGGGGCGCTTGAACTATTGGAATTGTTCCAGAGACTAAATTAGAATTCGTCAGCTGCTGTCCGGCAAGAGCTGCGTTAAGTTGTTGAGCTGATAGTTGCGCATTGAGATTTAATCCCGCTGGCATATATTGGGAATTAGGTGGCATGTTCATGGGCATGATAGGAACATTATATTGGACGCCACCGGGTCCGGTAAGCTGATTCGGTTGCATCACTGTTACGTTTTGTCCCGGTTGTAATACTTGCTGACTAAGTAGCCCCGGAGGAAGCGTCCCTTGCACTATGTTCGGATGATTAGCTGGTATCATATAAACTTGGCTATTGGGTTGTCCAATCATTGTTGGCATTTGACTTATATTCAATGGGTTTTGCAATACTGTCATCCCTTGTGGCACTGTGATCATTTGGACGTTCTGCGCTGCGCTTTGAATCTTGTTAGCAGACATTTCTGCTTTTTGACTGTCTTTGTTAGATTGTATTTGTATCGCGTTTCTGTCGATCTGTTTTATATACATTCCAGTACCGTCTTGTGTCATCCCTGAAGCCGAAACGCTATAAAGATAAAAATATGGTAATTAACAAGACAAAAAATTAATATGATGAAATAAAATCACTATTTAAAATATTGATTTTTATCCAGCTCTCACCCACTACAGCGTTATCTTGACAACATTACATAAGTACTCTGATGTTTTTATGTGACAAAAAGCAGCGTGGCGGAACATTTAAGGAAGAATAAGATATTTTCTCAAATATCCCTAAACTTTATCAACTTCTAAGGTTAAAATAGAAATTGTCTACAAAATCGCATACTCACTTAGTCTGCTGTCCTGAAGACACGTGAATGATTGTCCCATGCGCTGGATTGATCTTCATTCCCATACTGACCACTGTGTTGTCTCTACCTGTGACAGTACTTTATTGAGAAATATGATTGAATTGAATTAGAGAACGCATCGCATTACGCATTTGCAATCGCTTAGCATTTTAGTTCGTGACAGCATACATCTTGTCGCTGTAATAGTGCAAAAATAATTTCATTACAAATTTTCGTTAAGTAGAATTTCTTAAAAAATAGCAGCTGCGAATTGTCAGCATCCTTCAGTTGTACAGCCCCAAAGTGGAACAAATGTAGAAAAGCTCCAAAGCTGTTGTATATGCCTAAAATATTAAAAAAATACAATTTTAATCGAATTGCGAATGTATCTTTAATGTTCTCATCGACCTAGAATCGTACATATGTAGTTGTTTGGAAGTCAGCAGATATCACGTCTATTTTCAGTCCTTGATAAAATAAAAAGCTAAGTTTTTGAAAGACAGCTTACACGATCCAGATTCAAGGCCAGCACGCCTGAAAATTAGCATATTACTTCTTTAGTGATTGTCGACTGCCTCGAAATAACTAATCTAAAAGTTGAATAATGAGCCTAGAGTGTGCGTTTAAACGTGAACACTGCTTTCAGGAAAAATCATAACTCACGTCGACAGTGGGTTTGAACCCACATTTCCATAGTTCTCAACTGAGCTGCTACCATTACACCTTGACCTAGTAGACATCCGTGGATTTTTTTTATAATTTATCGATTAATACAATCGAGCGGATTGGATCGATCGATCGTGTTAATGTGCATAATATGGAATTTACGCAAGCTATTTATATTCATTTACGCGTTGCAATAATTATATTCATCATTTATTTATACTTCAGGAATTATAAGGCCGTTCACTGTGCAAATGATACGCAAACATATAGCGTGTTTTAAGAGTTCATTTTTCAAAGAGTGCGAATCAAACAAGATAACACTGATGTAACTATTAATAAATTACGCATTTTATAACTTACGCGTGTCTACGCCAATTATTTAAAAATAAATGAATAGATTAAGGATTTTAGTTTTACGCAATATAAATATAGTGTTAATTTAATGGTTATTTTCCAATACATAATTTGATATGACACTTTTGGTATTTATTGAAAAACTAAAATAAGTTCAAATTTATCCAAAGTAATTATTTTTAAGAACCCAAATAATTAAAGACTACACTTTGGTAATTAAACGTAAACGCATCACTATATTCGAACTTATAATTATTATCTTTTAGGAAAATAATCACTAAATTAGCTAACATATTCAAATGAACGCAGTAGATACGCTCTATCGTCTAAAAATAAAACGTAGAAATTAACGATATTTGTAGCTTCTTTATTTTTAAAATTACGCTCTACCTTTACGCAAAGTAAAATTAAAATTACGCTCTACCTTTACGCAAAGTAAAATTAAAATCACGCTCTACCTTTACGCAAAACAAAAATAAAATAAGTTTTTTGTAACGATGAGTCGTTGCAGTGTTGGCTTTATGGCTGATAAGGAAAAACACTTACAACTAAATCTTGAGCATAGAAGTACTGATATCTTTCTGAATTTAACATTTGGTCACTCCTAACTATTATAAGAAAAAAGGAAACATGCAGTGAAATAACTTTATAGTGCATATTATATTTATCATAGACACACAATTTTTATTAATTACATTATAAACAAACCAGTTTCGCTTTTTACAGATAAATATAATATGCAATGGAGTTTCACCAAGCGCCGACGAAAGAGACTAATACATTAACTTTATACTGAAGTCAGCATCAGCGTGAGCTATTACAAAACGATTCAACTACAGGAGACACCTATGAACGAAAAACGAAATTATTGAGCAGGATCCGGCTTGAAAAGATTTCTTGATGTGAACCGATTGAGTACACTTGTACCTGCAAAAAATGGCATTTATTTAGTCTATGATGAAAATGATGATTAATTCTCTCGTAGAACCCCCAAGTTGTCAGAACTAATAATAATGATTTATGTGCTGGTCTGTTGATACCTGTAATGGAAATATAAGAACTACTGCTTAAGATTCTTATTGTAGGTAGCTCAGAGGTCCAAATTAGACAGTAATTTATTAAATAAACCTATTATAAAGCACCAATGAGGCCATCCATAGATTACATCAAGTAATGCTGATAATTTTTAGACTCCTCCCCCTCCTTGTCACACAGTTCATCAAGTCCTTTCTGGTATAATGCCACATTTTTTTATTTAAAAGAATTTGAATTTAAAGATCACTTTTTACAAACTTTTTTCATTTAAATTAAAGAATAATTTAGTAAAATCAATATAAAGTAAAATATTCTAAAAAATAGACACAACACAATGAGTATTTGTTAGAGATTATAGTATTTTATAAATGTGACATCACAAAGTTTAAGACCCCTGCCCCTTTTCACATTTTGTTAACCCCCTCTCTTCCCCTTATTGTGTAACGTAATTATAGATGGCCCCTAAAGGGATAAGCACTGAACCAAGAAGTATTTATTATTTATACACTAATATTTGTTAGTTAGACCTTAGGCTTTAACGATGAACAAATGAGTGACCTATGTGAATTATTGTATGTAACGACTGTAGGTAGGTTTAAAAAAAGTTGCATTTTCAATTTTATTTCCGGCCTAGGCACAAAGTGATTTATAGTAATAAATAGTAATTGCTAATAAAGTATATGAAAACTGTATATACATATATTAATACCAGTAGTAAAAATAGGAATAAAATATATTAAAATATAATTAACAAAAAATAATCACAATACTCTATAATCAAGTGTCGGAATATACAAAATATGACAATAAATATATATATATATATATACTAAATTGGTAATAATGAAATAAATTCATACTGGTTTGAATAGTCTCTAAATACCAAGTATGTTATTATATTAATAGATGAAAAGACTAAATAAACCGATGACCGGGACAAAAAATTATTTGTACTGGCAAGAAATGAGTATAAGCATTACGATTTAGAAATTAAAACGATACTTATAATGTAAATTAAATAATTCAATACATCCAACTGACTCTGCTGGTTCAATACATACTGTAAATAAAATGTGTTACGCTTGGCACATAAAATACAGACAATATTAATAAAGAAAATTAAATTAAAAGTAAATAATTAAGTTTAACTACAGGCACTTGTTCTAGTAAGAGTGCTTATATGTTACAATACTACAATAATCAACATATAATTATATCCAAGAATGTTTGTGTGGCCTCTGATTTTTTAATCAATCACTATTTAAATACTGATTGATTTCAAAAATAATCTATAAGTTTTTACTAATTTAGCAAATTCCATAACTAGTTTCTTTAAAACGTCTAGGAGGTAGTTTTAAATTTTTGGCCATGCCTTTATTAATTGCAATCTATAACCAGATTTTATCATATCAGTCAGTCATGTCAGGGTTTTTGGTAAAATAGTGGCAACCTGGCCTAAGTCCTTAAAGGGAGATTTGGCAGTATCGAGTGAATACATGGTACTTTGGAAAAATACACAGTATAATGAAATTGGATTTTATTTCGTATTTATATAATTGAAAAAAAAAACTGTATCCATCATTTCTCTAGATATCATCAAAACCAAGGGATAACTAATTTAGGATAGGGAATATATATTTTTTTTCAATTTTAAATGTAAAGGCAGTGCAAACAATCTCGGATATAAATTTTCAGTAAATCTTCATATACCTGCAGCGGCTGTCCAAGACCGTGAATCTCTCGATGAGCTCTTCTCCTGGCTAACATGCGACCTGCGGCAGGCATTGGTTCAATACACACACAAAATATTCAACAAATACCACAGTATTAATAGACCAACGATTCTAAGCCATTTGCTTCAAAAGTTATGATTCTAAGATACCTTTATGTAAATTATACGAATTTGGAAAAAGAGATAAGTTATGCATGCATTATTTATAATTACTAAGAGAAATGTACTTTCTTCTGCATCGCAAAGATTTTTTTTTAATGACGCGATGGCGTTTGGAATGCTAAGGTAATTTAATTTAAAATAAATCAAAGAAGTGTGAAATGACTGGAACTGTCTGTGGAGAATTAAAACGCCAAAAGCTTGATTTCTTTAATTGTACAATATCATACGCATGTGCCAAAAAAAAACTTTTCAATGTATAAGTAGAATTATATTTAATTTAAAGGTAATTTAGATTGCTTGTACAAATAAAGAAATTAAATTATAAAAGTCCTGGAAGAGAAAAATGTGATTATATTAAAAGGAATCTTACCCGGCTGGAGCTATAGGTCGTAACTGCAATTGGCTTGGAGTGCCATCAGATAGCCTTTTTTGGCCTCTTGATTCTTGTCCCATACCTTTCGTCGGTGTCGAACTCTGAAATATTAGGTTTATAAGATTAAAAAGTTGAACAGAAAATGTGTGTCCGCTCGGACACTGTACTGGAGGTTACCCCTTAAGAACAATTCCTGTGATATCAACCAATTTCAAAAAGGAACAGGTTCTCAATTCACCTATATATTATTTTGTGTGTGTATGTGTGTGTGTGTTATTTACTCCACCAATTCTTAACCGATTACCAAAATATTTTTTTTGATTCGGAACCGGGAAGCCGCTCGTTTTTCAGTCATTTTTTTTAATGTATAAAGATATGTAGCGAAATAAAATGTCATCAATAATATTACTGTTTCATACAATTTATCTCCTTCTATAGTATTGTTTCTTAAGAAGTAAACTCCAAATAAAATTAATGAGTATAAAAAGCCCGACAACCAAAAGGACTTGAAAGGAAATTATGAAGTATAAAAATAATTAACAATATTAGCATCTAAGGAATTATGTTATGGAATCTTGACAATTTGACTAATGGCGGAGCCCAATAAGTGATTTCAATCCATTTTTGCCGATCTTCGATAGAAATATCGATCTGATTCTTATATAAACTGTTTCAATAATCAATCTTTAGATTGCAATTATATGGATGATCAATCGAAAGATCGGTTTCTATATCAGATCACCGCGATCTTTCGATCGAAGATTCGATATTGGGATTGACCTTATTTTTATACACATATAATTTTACTTTGCCTTGTAGTGTAAACTTAGTCAAATACCGAGATCCCAAAGCCTGCAATGGCCCACAACCCACTTAGGACTATTTATTAGGTGACTTGGTTAGGTGTAAAAGGTACACATTACAAAAGCATTATTTTGCAAATGATAAGTATGTAATTAATACCTGAACGTGATTGTATGATGCTATGCTGTGAAATCAATGATTAATTCAAAATGTGTTTGCACTTAAAAAAATATTTTTGTTTTGAAGTAACAAATTTAAGAAAAACTTACATGTTTTTTGTAATACTAATTTCTAAAATTAGTAATGAAATTAACCATTTCAAATAATGTATGTAAACTAATCACTACATAGTATAAAATATAGTCACTTCACGTCTGTCTGTCCCTATGTATGCTTAGATTTTTAAAACTATGCAATGGATTTTGATGTGTTTCTTATTAGGTAGAGTGATTCAAGGAAGATTTATATATATTATACATGTATAATTTAATAGAAAAACACTGATAATTTTGGAGGATTTTAATGTGATGTCTGTGAGACACATTCTTTAGTATATTGAATATCAGTTACGCACCCAAAAAAGTACAAAGCAGGGGCGGGTTCTAATATTTTCATAAATATAACTTTATATTCTTACAAATATTACATAACATTTAATAAATATCCCCAAGTTTTCCAAATATGTGAATAAGTGGACAGCTTACTCATATCAACAAACAGAGCCCAAAATTTAAAATATATAAAATTATAATGAATCTCAATAAATGTATTTTCTTAATAATGTCAACTTTTTATCATATTTCAGATTCAAATATGATAAAAAATTTAATGAAGTAGAAAAAGTAACTGCAAACGATTTTGAAATTAATTCAAATTTGAAATAACTAATTAATATATTTTACTTTATTTTATAAGGACATTAAAATACAAGTATAGCTAGCTCCAATATTGTGTTATAAATTAAATCTTAAATCAACAGAAGCATTTTTAATAAAGAGTAAAGGCAAATAAACAATGAGAAAATGAAGTTGTGAAATAATATGAGGTTAAAAGAAGTTTAGAATAATATTTTCATTTGCTCACTGATAAAATCTGTGGTGAAGATGCCTGCCCAGTAGATATTATATTTATAAGAGAGGTACTGCTTGCAAGGGGCTGTTGGGAAAATAGGGAACAACATTATTTATAAAATACTTAATTCACTTAATGAAACCGAGTATTAAATTTGACTTAATTTTATTTGTCATTGCAAATAATTGTTTTACTAAGTACTATACATATTATATTCCATCAAAAAATTATCATTCATCATACTTACCTATTGTTACATCTAATTATAGATTCAGAGGTAAGAAGAACCACCTATGTGTTGAAAAATGTCCATTGAAAGATCTTAAATAAGGTTTTCATAGGGTATAACTTTAAAAGTTGCAAAAGCAATCAGTCGGATATAGAGTTACACAATAGAGAATAAAGATTTGAAAACATTTTAGGTATAAATACAATGGTAGGATAAATAATAAAATTTAGATGTATTTGCATTGCACATAAGAACAATTATAAAGACTTTTGGAACTGTTATTTAAGTCTATCACACGGACACTTTTGATTCCCGTTTAAGATGGTCCTCCTTACATTACACTCCATACAATGTAATGTTCTTTTGATAGCAGTTATGCAACAGTTATAAGTGAACACTGTCCAATAAACAAGCATCTCAGCAAGCTGGGAGACACAGACAGCCCTTTGTGCTGGGTATGTCTAGGGTCAGACATATTCATAACGGACGAAACGCCATATCACACTCTCACTGAATGCAAACAACTTGCAGAACACCGGAAACTTGTCCTGGTCTAACCACTACTTATAATAAAATATAATGGAAAGACATGGTCATATATTAAAGTTTTGGGACAAATAGGTGGTCTAACTAAAAACTATACATTAATATCAGGACATAACGCACAATCGCCTAGATGCAGGCTAAGTGCGGTCGCATATTTCAGTGTAGATAAATAGATAGAAACTAAATATGTATACATTGTGTTTAAAATGACCACTTTCTTTTTCAAAATTACTTATAGCTGATGGCCATCTTGACCTCTAAATCTCGCATTGACTTTTGGGCACAACAGTGTTCTACCAAGGTGGTAAATGGCCACTAAACTCAAACATTAAGTATGGAAAAAAATATTAAAGTTTACCTTTTGATTAAATTGCATAAACGTCCCTGTAGCTTGTAGCTGTTGTAACTGAGCTGCCGACAATGGCAAAGATGTTTGTTGAAAGCTGTTAGCTGGAGCTATCTGGAATTTCACAAATTTGGAACACATATAACAATTTTAATTGAAATTAGAACTTTTATGTGAGCTGGAGTCATAACTACCACATAATTCCAAGTGGTAGTGCCATGCAATACCACTCAGAAATATATATTGTATGTAGCCATATGGGCCGGCATGCCCAGGGAATGTACCACTCTCTCACATAACACCAGCATAAAGAAGCAGCTTTCTGGTTTGTGAGTCCCAGAGGCCCACTTCTCTTCCTTCCCTATTAGGGGAGGGTTTTTAAAAGGTCAGCAATGTAATTGTGATGCCACTGGTGTTGTTCGTGGGTGGTTGTGGTCACTTACAATCAGGTGACCTACTTAATCGGTTGCCTCTTACTGCTATATAAAAAAAGGGAATTTATTTGCCACAAACAGGATAACACTGAACTCAAACTAGATTTTCTGTTGTCAAAGAACATTTGTCGTCTAGTGAGAGATGGAAGCTAGATATATTAAATAATATATACATTTTTTTATTATATTGGAAGAAGACAAACAAGCAGACGGATTTCCTAATGTTAAGAAATTCACGCCAGCTATAGACACCAAAGGTGGTAATGGTGCATTGTCAACCTGAGGCTGAGATGGTAGGCCTCGTGCAAAAGTAAGTTTTCTGGCTGCCTTACCCTCCAAACCAGGACGCGTCACACAAACACAGATTTGGTAAGGCAGTTGTACCTTAAAACC
>DVZN01000969.1:0-11162 GCA_018237365.1 Caria ino melicerta
ATAAGACAAACTTTACTAAGAATATCTTAATTTTAAGTGCTACCTAAAATATACATTGTTTAGTACCAATAAAGTGGTTTATGAGTGGCCTAAGGTTAGTGCAATGCGTTTTGTCGCTAAGTCTCGATTAGGGTGTCACTTAAGTTTAGTACAATTGGGCATAACACATCATATTCTAATTTAACAAGCCCGCTGACGTTATCTTATACTATACGTTATCTTCTAACGTAGCAGCCACGCCGAATTAAAACGAAAATCTGGTAGCATACTTTTGGAAAATCCAAGTAATTTGACGCCTCAATTAGGAAATAATGAAAACCATTTCAAATAAACGAGAATAAAACCGGATTCTCTTAAGATCGTTATAAAATTGTGCGGTCATCGGATAATCCGAAAATCACCAGCCATGAAACGAGAAATAGCAAAGGTCAAATAAGGGTTAATACATAATATATGGACAGATTTGTCATGCTTACGCTAATGCAAGAGTGACGCACAAGTCTTAAGTGTTTGCCTGATGCGAATATAGTGATAATTTGTTTATTCATAACAGAAAATTGATTGATTTTAAAGATAAAAAATTTATACCAAAAATGATCATGAAGTTTGGGTATAAGAGGCAATTTTCGAAAGTCTTACCTTAAAGTACTATTATTTAAGTGACACAAATTAATCATCAATGCGAAAAACGACCTTATTGCGAAATTAATAAGGTCGCTGGTTTACAATGACACAAGCAGTACTCTAAGGTGATATGGTAAAGCCTCACTCCGATTTAAAAAAAACCTCTCGCCATTGGATTGTTAAGTTATCAAGATCCATGCAATAGAAGACAATTCTATATGATTGCAAATCTTTTAACCGATAAACTATCCAAAACTCGGGTTTTGCTGAAGATCTAAATTAGCTTTCGTGGTTCGTGGCAGCCAAAATTAACACCATGAACGAATGAGAACTGATTTTATTTAACATTAGCACTTTGCAAGAAACTACGACTTGACATGAGTGTATGTACACACCTTTAAAATCTGAACAGAAATAACGGAAAAATAAGTTTGTTGCTCTAGTTACGCATTTAAATTAACTAATCCCATATGCAAATAGTACCACTTGTTTTCCTCAAATAATCTCTATAAACACAACTACGTTCGTATAACCTATTTAAGTTCGCTTGTAAGCTTTCTGTATCACAATGAACTATCCTCACGAATCAGATATCACTTTCGAATACGCTGCCATTATGAATGGCGGCATTAAAAGAAACGCATTTATGTAACGACCATTTCAGATGTTTTGGGATTTCCACCTCAGCAAATTGCAAGTCAAATGGTACTTTCACGTGGGGTTATCCCACTCGTGTGCATTGTTCCACAGCCCGCTCTAATCGCAACGCACCGTTACGGCGTTTGCGGTTTTCCTGAGCCACTCGCTAAGTTTTACATTTAGTCATATTATTTCTTAGTATATTATATATATGTAATAAAACCCCATGGTACAGTTGAAGGCTTGTGTGAAAACCCGATGTAATTAAGTTGTTGGAAATCCTGAAGTGATTAAATTTGGCACATCTAACACTTGGGATTGTGTACTCATTATGCTTTCTTAGTAATCGTTTTTTAAAATTTGTCCGTTGAATGTTTTTGAATTTATATGATTGGGTTGAAATTTGATAGAGACGACATTAAGATCATGAAAAAACTATAGAATAGCTTTTATTCGAGACCAAGGGCGAAGCTTTTTATTTTAGTTATGGCTTCTATCATTTTCTAATAAAATTTATATTCAAAGAAGCCTTTAACATTTTTTTCAATTATGACTACCGTTTATATCAGGAATAAATAAGTTGAGTGAGGTCAACTCGTATATTTGTATAGTAAGCTTTATTTATTTTTTATATATTCTTCGTATTATGTATATGTTAAATAATACAAACAGTTTTATTTACTGTGTAGATAACTATTTAAGTTTTGTTTTTATTAAAGCTAGTGGGTCTTCCTGAAACAATCTCGCTTTCGTCAATTGGAAAATCAATTACAGTCCCAATTGTAGTGATTGTAATTTTGTACTTAATATATTTATCATACTTATTTTCATTTTGATAATTAACTACATATATATGACGTAGATAATTATTATAATAATTATAAACATATTATGTTACGTAGTAAATTAGGCTCGTAAGCCACATGCAGCCCTTTGGATGTAAATATTATACGCAATTATTTATTTTATAAAAAAACGAAACGTTCTGAATCGATTGAAGTTTTAATCTCTCAAATAAAAAAATATAATTAATGCAAATAGGTGCTATTTATTGTCGGCAAGAAAAAAATTGTGGCTCGTTAAAATTTTGTGAAAATGGTAATTTTTGACTCTTTGAACTCTTGAGTCCAAAGAGTCAAAAATTGCAGACCCCTGGTTTAGAGAACCATAGAAGATAACTTAGTAGGTACTTGTAACGACTTTCAAACGTCTCGATACAAAACGCCATTGAGATCGAAGGAAACACTTTAAGTTAGAAGACTAACAGAAGTAGGTTGTACAACAGAACAGCATTTAGGTTTGAGAATTTAGGTTACTGTTATGGAAAGACCAACTTAGCAGACTAACGGACCTTTTCAGTATGGGCGACAAAACTAACTTTCTTAGTTTGTGTTCAGGCAATATTAATAGTAATAACCCCCTGTAGGTCTTAATTTGAGTTTAAATTATTACGCTTACGGTACAGGCATATATCTGTTTTTGCGTACAACAATAACAATCAAGCAAAATACCGGAACTTGTATATTTTATTGTAAAACTTGACATTTACAAATACTGCCGGTACGATACTTCCTTATGTACGCTATAGCGTGTATATAACGAACAATGTACTGCGTAACCATTGGGTGACATTCGGACTTGGAAAATCCGATGTTTATGTAACAGCCACAATCTACATACCATATACTTTGACGATGCTTATTTGGATCACTTGGCATATGGCAGTGTCGTGAACTAACAAATGCAATGGAGGTGGCACGCAGCATTTGTAAAAGCTACATAATAATCTCTACATTCGTAAGATCAATCGCCAAATCAAGGTAATATGCTAACGATTTAAATAATTGTAATATCATGATCTAGGATTTTACTCGAAAGTCACGTCTTGCGTTCAACGTTGCTTTGCCTCTATATACTAAGGCAGTGTGCTGTGTTGGATAGGTCCCACCATTATACCTACTCATGTTTTTTATAATGTTAGAAGGCAAACAAGCTGCCTGATTTCCTGATAAAAGAAATTTTCGCCGCCTACAGACACCAAAGGTAGCAATGATGCGTTGTCAACCTGAGGCCGGGATGTTAGGCCTCGTGCAAAATTAAGTTTACCTACCTTACCCTCCATATTGGAATACGTCTACAGCAAGCACTGACGGTATGGCGGCTGGAAGGTAAGGTAGGTAAGGCGGTGGTACCATTTCACCAGGGCGAGCCGCTGGGCACCGTTATGTTCCGGTCTGGTGGGTATTACAGCAGGTAGAGTTGCATACGAGGGCTAACATTTCTAATTAACGTTTACACTGACTGGGTGGTTATCCCATAGCTGGTTCTTCTATAACCAGAAAATCCAACTGCTCGTTCGCTATGCTACACCATAAACAAGGTACATCATTTTTTTGTAATATTCGGCTATGCCTTAAAACTTCGAAGGGGCAACTAAATTTATATATCTACTTTTAAGCACTACAATTACACAAAGAATGACATAATGACATAATGCTAACAAGTTATACGACAATCTCGTCTCTTAATCAGCAAGTTGAATATAAATAATGAAAAATGTGCAACATAAAATACATAGTAATGTATCATCTTTCGTGACTCCATGACACTGACACGATGCTTTCACTGTGAGCCGGTTGTGTGGCATGAGCGAGCGTGACTTGGGAATACCCATCGAGTCCAACCATCCCGCTGCAATTATGCCGCGTTGGTGTTCTCACCGCCGCTGGGTAAAACCAACCCAAAACTGACCTCGCTAATTTTAAGGTCATTAACATACTTCTGCTGGCAGGCAATTTAATACGTGGTGGGTAGGTAATATTTAAAAACTATGTAATTTGAAAAGCAGTCTAAGTTTTAAAGACAAACTTATTAAAAGTATTGTTACTTCTTTACAATATTGACTTTGTATCGACCTCGTGGTTTTACCAAGGTGGTTTGAAGAATTGTTGATTTTAAAGTTATGTTTTTATGGTATTCTTTCTAATCTGAACGAATATAGCCAGTATTAAATATAAGACAGGAATACACTCTACAATCATAAGTCACCTTATATTCCAGTCAGATCAATAGAACGCTTTCAAAAGTCCAAACAGATCGAAACGAATATAGGCACGTTCTGATTGGTGGAAAATTCTTAATCCAATATGTGAAAATTCAGTTGGGAATACAAAGAAAATCTAGCGCCTCTGTGGTCTAGTGGTGTCGATGTCCGACCTTTGACGCGAGAGGTCCTGGGTTCGATTCCCGGGTCGGGGAACTTGTTGTAAGTAAGAGTTTTTTTCCAGTTTTTCTGAAAAACATAATGTTGCCTGGGATTAGATTTGTGCCCGATTGGCGACGGACTTGCCATCATGGGATCTAATATCGTCGGCTAGTCGTGGATGCATACTAGTATGTACCTCTGCTTTCGAGAATATATAGGCGTGACGATATTTATTTAAGGAAATCTAATTCCTAGACTAAATGTGTCACTGCCGAGGATGAAAATAGAACCACCCAGCCAACAGCTCAATGCGATGTTTAGTAGGTACTAAGGTTTTATTCAATCTTAATAAATAAAACGCATCGTACCGACCTCGGTTTTGATGCCACTACACTTATTTCTAAAATACGTATTGATTAACTGCATTCAACTCAGCTCATTACTTTATACTTTTTTATATAACTATTATCTAAAAAACTCCAAAATAACGGTGGAAAACACTCTTTCATGAAGATTCTAAAGGTATATCACTTAGGATAGTGTATTTTAAGGGTTTTTATAGCAGCTGTACAGGTAAATTTGTCTACGAAACCGAGCGAGTCCAACACAATTTATTGTTCTTAGCAATTCGAACTATCTGTGCGCTTTTGAAACACATTTTACTGTTAAACCCCAGAGAAAATAAGATATATAAATATCACTTGGTTACGTGAACGCAGCTTATATAAGAGATTTAAAATGATAACAAGTATATTTGCTTGGTTAAGGCTACACATGCGGCGGTTTCAAGTATCAAAGGTTTCAATTGAGTACGTTTCGAGGTCGCGTTGATGGGTAAAACCATATGCAAATACGTGCTAAAAGACGGTCGAAAGTGTGCACGGCACCTAACATTGTATAACGTCGGGAAACCCGAACGGGCGCTTACATTAGACGCTAATATCTTTTATGTTTATTATTCACAATGTGAGGGAAAACCACGCTGTTTAATGTACGAATTAATGTTTTATTATATAAAAATCTAACAGCTTTGTACACGTCGAAAGATCACGTAATTCTTGCGTGAAATTAATAATGACTTTAATGGGTGATAAAAAAAATAATAGATTTAATGTTGTGTCCGCCTTATTGTACGATAGGTAGCAGTAAACGAAAAGGGCTAACGTTAACGTCACTAATACCACCTCTATTAAGTGTCTACTTAAATTCATTTTTAAAACAATATTTCTAATGCCACATTTGATATGTTTCGACATTGAGGAGATTTATAAAAGTCGATAACGTATGGTATTTTGCTACTCCATCGTGTCTTAGTCAATACGTAGACATTGGCGAAATCCCATTGTCCCAACGATGGGCAAAAGCAAAAAAAAAAAAAACGTATGGGTGAAAAAATGCCGCGTGAATCTTCAGACAGCTGACAGAATAATTATTGTAGAAGCTACATGATTGTTGTAGAGGGAAATCGAATAGAATTGTTTTAGGCTATTTATAATTTAGCTGGTGTGACAACAGTAAATACAGAACATCTACTTGTAGTCCTATACAAACTGCATTTTTATACTGACAATCACATTGTCGCGGTATTTTTTCAAGCAGCTTTAACTGAATCACAATACATATCGAGCTGCGATGTATCCAGTACAATAGCCAGGTCGCAATAGATCTAACCTTTCAATTGATGGCTCATAGACTTTAAATGGATCAGCCGTTGTTTGTTTTAGTGCGTGCAGTTTTTCCGCAAACAAACGCTGGGTTTTTGAACGCGCGGGAAATTGAATGAATCAACAAGTTGCAGCTTTTTCTGACTAGTATGATGAGTGTCCAATAGTACGTGCGTACAAATCGTACGTAAATAAACAGCCGCGGATGACAATATGAAATCTTGGGATCTCTGCATTTTGACTCTATGACAGCGTCCAATTATAGTACTCAATACAAAATCAAAACTGAAGAAGGTTTAACAAAAGGTTTTTAGTCACAACATTGTGTTAAATTAAGCTTTGATTGTAGTTCTGGAATACTACTAGAAGGAATCTATCATATTGCTAGGTAGCCACTGTTTAAGACAGAAACTATGTATATTGCGTAACTTTACTCTCATTGATTGCTTTGGTTTTGGTAGTGAAATACGACTGGCAAGCAGAATGTCATATTCAACTAGATAAATAACTTCAAACCTTAATAAAACGAGGATTAGGTTCAAATACGGTTATTTTAAATAATATACTAAACTGAATGTGCTTGATTCTTAGCTACTGCACAAGATATGTTAGTGTTAGAAAATATCAAGGAAATGTCCCTAGTATTAAAAGGGCAAAAGGGACAAAAAGTGATCGTACTTATAATACATACTCCATTTTTTTTCTAATAATACGAGTCTAAGAAATTGTTGTTATTGGATTTTAACCTAATACCTATAGTTGTATACTTTACAATATGTAGTAATGCTAATGTTTATGAATAATTCATATGATTTTCCTTGTGTATGTTAATTCAATTTGATCAAAACACTTTAGATCATTGAGTTAGAAAAGACCTTGAGGAATCGACCAGCTGAATCAGTACAAACAAACCAGTTTTGTTACAATTGCACGAAGATCCTAGAGAAACTACGTTTTTTCTCACTCGAATGACGTCTGCGTGCCGGCTGCAGGACTGCTCCGGAGAGGACAATGCCATGTGAAATGAAGGCGAACTGCATTTTTACATCCGCAAACAACTTTTGCATCCGTTACACAATTACCATTAGTTATTGTAATAGTGACATGATAAAAAACCTTCACATCAAACTGAAACTTGCGTATTTTCAATCGTTTTTAAACTATGATATTTAAGTTATTTAAATTAGTGTTTATTGTCTACACAATGAATTTAAAAGCGCAAAAAGCTCCCGTAAATTTATAACAAACCGGGATATTCTATTGGAATGGCTCTTACGTTTAACGACATTACACTAACTACGAAAGAACGATCCGAATATACTAACCACGATAGTCTAGAGATATTTGCTAACAAAGTTTATGTTCATTAGATTAGATTGGCGTCTTTACCCTGCAATGATTCGGGAATGCGGTATGATGGTAAACTAACACATCAGAAATTGTAAATACATATTAAATTTAGAGGATGTGTTCGTCCAGTTTAGTTTCTACGGGACTAATTTATTAAAACAAAGCCTATGTTACTCCTGAATAAATAAATTGAAAAATGCCAAATTTTGCAAATGATAATTTGCTTGTAAAATGGGTATTAGTCAAAGGTACTTACTGATGCAGGATCTGGTTGATGACTGCCTATTAAATGATTTAAAAAAACAAATTTATTACAATGTCTGTCAAAGATCAAACCCATGCCATTTTGATTGTAGTCATTATATGAACCTTTTCGTTGTGTTTAATTCTATCATAGATGCAGTTAAAGCAAAAGTAAGGAGCAAAGATTTTAATCTTGTAACTTATATTTGCAAGTTATAAATTACTTGTATGGACTTCATTGCTAAGGAATAAAAAATGCTTTTGTAAATTATTTATAATGGTTTTAGGTTTGGAAACTTCAGAGTTATAATAATAGAGGGAATTCCAAACATAAATAAAACACAATAAATATAGTAATCCCTGAGATATCTTGAAAGATAAAGAATCGCACAATCGAATAAGTAATCAGTTACATATAAGTAACAATACAGATAAGTAATCCTATAAAATCCTATAAAAAAGTGCTGCGTGCTATCATGTCTGATATTTATTAGTCCCATCATTATGTCAGTATTTGATAGTGGCGCTGATTCTGCTGTACACCGACTAAACTATTTTTAAGTTATTGCTATCTACCTTCAACTTACCAAAAAAGAAAATAATACAATGAGATTACTGCTGTCAAACTAGCATGCTCTAATAATTGTATTAACATTTAGTCTATACCTCGAAATAAATGTTTAAAATCTTTGCGAGTTTGTGCGTGCTTATTAATTTAGCAGCACTAAATATATCCCATCTCTTTTTTGTTATATAGGTGAAGGGTGATGGGAATAACTTAAAATTAATATTGATACATGTGCAACAGAATTATCATCAGTGATGTGTCCTGGCCTGAACTGGCACATGAGACTTAATATCTAGGCCTCAAGACAGCAACTCACCAATAACATCTAGAGTGTCCAAGCAAAAATATAAAATAAGAACTTACCACTATAATTCTTTTGATTTAGAACTGGTGATATCTTCCTCGGTGGGTGTTCTGGTACTGGAGCTAATAGTGCTTGAAGGCATTCCAATTTGTTCGCTGCCACTGCTTTATGTAATGGTGTATCACCAGAAAAATCCCTGGCGGCTATTGATGCACCAGCTCGCACTAACATTCTTGTGACGACTGCATGTCCACACATTACAGCAAGATGCAGAGCTGTGTGTCCATAATTGTTGGGCAAATCGAGCCATGATTTATCTGGGCATACTCTGATAAGAACCCCAATGGATTTTTCACAGCCATGGACTGCTGCAATGTGGATTTGTCTGTACAAAAACAAAATATTTTTAGGTGTGGTCTAAGATTTCTTATACCTGATTTACTATGCTTTAGGTTTACATAGGGATCTCCTGTTTCATTATGTAGTGGAGATATTTATACCACTCCTAGTTCAAATTACTGTGTGTTAACTCCTGAAATTTCTGTAATAAGTTTTTTTTGTATATGTTGCATGCCAGGGAAGAGTAATTAAGAATGTTGCGCTATTAAATATCTTAATCTAATTTCAAGGCATTAAGACCTTGTTAATACTAAAGATAAAACAATAAAATGATCAGTCTAGTTTAAAGAAAAGTACAATGTTGCATTATCTTTACTGAAGATCATATTGCAAATAATGTTTGTTTATTTATTAAATATGTTTTAACTATTTAAACAATCACAAGCTGATAATAGTTATGTTTGTAAATTAAATTAACTTTTTAACTGTAAATATATATATTGATAAAATGAAGAATTAAATCTGATGTGTTAATTGTGCGATTGCTACTGCAGGATTTATGAATATATATAGAAAGATATGGTATCCCCTCTAACCAATAATGGGTTACTTTTATTAGGTGAAAGATCTACACTGTTAAGAACGAAAAATTTTACGGCACCTGTGGATATTTAACCCATGTCTCCAGTGCACCTGGCTGTTATGCTAACCACTACACCAAGACGCTGTGGTCAGCACCCATTGAATTTATCTTTCTTATCCTTTTTATCGATTATATATAACAGAGGTCATTAACCTTGCATTTTTTATGAACAATTCAGAAAAATGGCCATCCCAGGCCGTTTCTAACGTTTTTAGGGCTCAAAAAGTATTTTAAACTACTTTGAGCTCATCAAATATAAAGATTTCATTTTACAATGTTTGATTTTCAGTTTTTAAACCAATGATTTCGTAGGTAAGTGTAGGTAAGTAGGTAGTAATATGAGCTATAGGTTTGACTGAAACTTAAGTTTTCCATTACAGTGTGCAGCAAGTTACCCGGCGGTAATGTGGAGTTAGTATACATGTTTTTATATTAAAAATAATAGCAATTGTAAAACTTTAGCATATGGGCCTATCACGACATTTTGTTACATAATCTTACTTTGACAAGATCATAACTATATAGTATAACCTTTTATTTATAAACAAGATACAAAAATTAGTAAGTTATTGTTATTAAGTTAAATAATATTTGTATTATTTTGATCCCAGATAAGTTACTAAGATACTATAAAAGTTGAACAATCTACACTTTGAATAATGGGATTGAGCAACATTAATCAACATTTACACATGTTTTCATTACCTTATAGTTACTGAATCCAATCATTGGTTGTATTTAATATTTAAAGTTATAGTTAGTAACTCAACTGGGTTTCATATAAATTCATATTTGAAATAAAAAACACTTGTACTCTTTTATGTATCTATACATTCAACAAAACAGTAACTCAGCTGAGTCTACATGGAATATTTTTTAAAAACAATTTTTGTTACATATTGTATACAAGATAGAGTATCCAAAACAATAGTTACATTTATTTTATCTGTATATGTTTCACGCTAAATCTACACAACAGATTTTTACCAAATGTTGCATAGTAGTAGCTTATAGCCTGTGTCAACATTTAGGATACTTTTCATTCCAGGAAAATCCTTCTTTCCCGTCATAAATTCCTAAAAGGGCACTTTGAGAAGAAGCCAGTTTAAGCTGGTCTGTCATTGCTTTGGAAACAAGTGCTATATATACTAGGCCAGATCAAACTGGTACTTTATTAAAAGTGACCCAAGCGAACAAATTTGCGGGCAACAGCTAGTCATTTATAATGTGTTATTTATACAACATGACAGTTTTGCTTTGTAACCATCTTTTAAAAAGGAGAAAGTTCTATATTCGAGTGTATGTATTTTTATGTAGTTATGTTCAACTATTTCTCTGGTAATTGTGGACAGATTTTCAAAATTATTTTTTGTTCTAAAGATTACATATGGATAAATTAAAAAATTAAGAATGTGTGAGATCAGAAGTTCGTTTTTTGCAGTTTTACTGTGTTTAACAGAGTGAATGGGACGCTGAGTAAGCTACTTCAAAGCGAAGTGTTAAGTCACAGTGCTAAACTCGCTTTGCACAATTCACTGCTTATTCCAACGTTACTTTATGGAAGTGAGAGTTGGGTATGTCAG
>DVZN01000970.1:0-11161 GCA_018237365.1 Caria ino melicerta
TTCATGAAAATCGTTGGAGCCGATTCCGAGATTCCAATTATATATATATATATATATATATATATATATATATACAAAAATTGCTCGTTTAAAGATATAAGATTAGAGTAATAATCCTAATATATTATGTGTGGCTGACCACAATACGTCCAAACTTAATGAAATAATCTAGTTTTAAAAATAAATATACATTTATATGTGTATGTATAGAGTGTAACAGTTACATGTGTGAAGTCAAAGTGTTTTATATATTATAATATAACCGTGACAAAGACCCAAGCTCTTAAAATTGATTATTAAATTCAAGCCAGGCATTTTATTCTACTAGTTTTTTTTTAATTCAAATTTGAAAAGATATTCATTTAAATTAATTGGTAGACTTGCACAATAAGCGTAACATCCAGCTTCAGAGATATCAGAGACAGCTTCTATAAATTACAGTTGCCTCTCATCATAAGTAGTGCCATTTTCATGCTGATTATCTAAAACTATACCCAGGTCACAAACTAGCTAACTGGTGGCACCTTAGTTTACTCAACATATATGTATTATTTATTATATATATATAACATCCTATAATGGCTGATTTCAGATTTATACATATTCGGCTGATATGACACACTGTAAGTCGTTATTCTTAAAAACATTGCTGGTGAACTTACTCCGAACACAGTTCAGCCATACAGCACAATTCCACATAATCTATAGTCAGCCGTCAGGTATACAAAATAGTATTGTAGGAGTAATCATGCTGAACTTCAGTCACGTAACTACGGCATAGTGTGTTAACTAAGGAGCTGACTGCCTATTTTCTATTGATATCATTAAATTAACTTGAACCAGTAAAACAAGTAGCTGTCAAAATCTTCAAATGTGAATTGATTCATGCATATTAAAATCAAAACAAAGATGGTGGTACGTTATTAGCTGGTCTCAAGATTAAAATTTTACCAATTAAAAGTAAAATTTATTTAGGTTTACTAGTTCGGAGATTATACAATAATATGGTAATAATAATAGTTGAAACTATATAACAAAATAGCAAAAAAATGTTGCCATTAATTATTTTTGAGCCACAAAATTATACTTCAAATAAAAATATGATAATTTTTCCCTGATTCCACAATTTTTCATGCATTTTTTGAGGTAGTGTAGATAGACCAGGGGTGCTATTTTTGAACATTCACCGATTATTTCAAAATTATCGATGAATAAAATACCAAATTACACACATTAAATACAAAATTCGTATCACATTTTTATGTTGTTGGTAAACAAGTTGTAAAACCATCAGTAATTTCAAAATTATTGGTGAATATTCAAAATTGAAATTATTTGAAAAAGAAATGTTTGTGGCATAAAAGATATACACCCCATTAATTTTCATCCTTCTCCCACCACACCCCATTTAAAATAACAATAAAAATAATTCGTAAGGCAAAATAAAGTTTACTCAGTCAGCTAAATATAGGGCTTATTCTATTTAGGTGTAGTTATACGTTTTGGTAAACATATTTATTATATATAAAATTTATTATATCAAAGAAAAGAATGTATGTATAGAGTAATGTAATTCATTTGTAATTCACTTGGGATTGATAAATTTGTACTGCACTCTTGATTGAATTGTATAATTAAGCTATCACTGCACCTTGTATTATTTGTGTTAGATAAAAATAACTATTGTATTATATAGAAACACAGTAACTTAGTTATTTTAGTAATATAAAGATAGCAAATAAGTAAACAGATCTGATAATCGATTGCTACACCAAAAATTATATATTATACTATTTTTTCTTGAAAGCTACAGGCTAGACTACATTCTAAAACATAAATTGGCAAGTAATATTTATGATAGCTTATATAGATAGATATAAACCTGTCTACTAAGATGTTTTTAAAAGACTATATATGTTTTAATTTGATGGTATCTTAAGAAGGCTTTAATAACCTGTCAAAATATTAAAAAAAAATTGAAATGCCTTCTTGTGTGTACACAGTTTGACTCAGTTTTACAGCTATCATAAAAATACATTTCTTTTCATGTGTAAATATTGAACATGTAGAATTTTTACTTTTTTCATCCTAGGATCATAAATATATAAAAGTAGTCATATTTAAATGTCAATTTGTTCCTGTATAATATGTTTATTACTTTTATTCTGTCATAGCATATCTACAATTAAACTTGAAAATGACATATAAAAGTGACATAACATGGTCCCTAGACGTGGAACATGATAGTGAAACTAGCCTACCAACTACATGTAACTCAGAAAGCTATGGATAGGTCAATGCTTAGGATCTTGATCAGGAACAAAGTCTGGAATAAGATTATTATTAGGAAGAAGACCAAAGTGATAGGCATATTTCAGAAGTGTAGTATATTGAAGTGGCAGTGGGATGGTCATCATCTGTCACAGAACAGATGGCCAGTGAAGTAAATGGTAAACCACAGCTAAGTAAGAGTATTGTTGGATGTCCCCCACAGAATACATTTTGGTGAATGTGCAAAAGACTTACTTGATCTAATTCAACAAGCCCCATTCCACCACCGGGAAACAAGATGTGGGCGGTCGTTTCACCCTTATGTTATAAATTTTCCATCTATCCACATGAAACAATTCAGTTTATCTTTTAATGCAAACGGCTAAGGAGTGGAAGTGGAAAGTGAAAAGGCTGTATCTAGGAAGGCATTATCCATTTTTGACCGCATCATCACTTAACACCAGGTGAGATGGCGGACAAATGCCGACCTATTTATTGTACAAAAAAAGCTAGGTGGACCAATGATTTGAAGAGGGTAGCTGGTAGCTAAAGACTAAATGACGAAGGAGCAAAGAGAAAAGCACAACCCGTGTGTTTAATTAAGTTCACCAGTGTGGCACCATGTATATTTTTTTATTACAGTGTTTTGTATAGAGGTTGGAGTAGTTGGTAAACTTGTACACAGAATTTAACATTTGAACGACAATATTTTTTGGTTTAATCACTAATCAATATGATAGGAATCATATTCATTAGTGATTAGACCAAAAAAATCCTGATTTCAAAAACAAATAATACAATTTTACTTCAAAAACTTAAGAATGTAAATTTTACGTGCCAGTGGAGTTAAGGCACCATAGGGCTCTTCTTACTTACTTAATTTCTCTATTGAACATTGAGATATTAATCTAGAGAATGAAGTTGGCAGTATATTTATCATCCTAGCCACAGGAGAAGCATGTAAAAGTTTAATATTTCATTGGAATACAATTGAATACAAATTTAAAATAGTCTTAGAAACTTAAACATCTAAGTACCCCGTTTTGGTTCTTTAAGAATAGACCAACTACCTATGTGCCAGGTATGTCCTGAAAGGCAGACATAGGTTTGCCGGCTGCTAGTGTTAAGTCACTTAAATAGATGGAAGAGTTTTGACACACACACCTAGATTGGTGTCTTAACATATGTTTATGTCATTGACATGTACCAGTTTCAAGGATAAGATAGCTGGTAAACATACTTTTGCACAAGGCTTAACATAATGGCTTCAGGTTAGTGACACATCATTAATATCTTTGGAGTCTGTAGATGGTGGGTATTTCTTACCAACAGGGAATCTATCTGCTTGCCTTTCAATATAATAAAAAGAGAAATGAGAGCTTAACGTTCAGGAGAGACAACAGATAGTGAGTAGAGCTAATCTTAACAATTAAATTCATGCTGTTTTACAAATAAGGCTAAGAGCATTATATTACCCATAACCATGAAAAAATCCACTAAAACAATCAGTCAATACTTCTAAAGAATATTTAATTACTTTCATAAGTCTAAGATTGTAATTCTGAACAGAGTACATAGTCATTATTTTACATTTTGAATGACTAGAAAACTCTATATTTTACCTATTGCTTTTGAACATTTATCAAAACATTATAGGTATTTAATATGATGAAATTGACACTTGCCCCAAATGTTTGTTTATAAAATAGCTGAATGTGCTTAGTAAAGTCAATATGTTGAATGATACATATGGGCTTGTTTACATCAGCATTATCACTCTTTACATAACACTTTCACAACAAATTAAAGCAAGTTTAATTATAGATATCATTATACCTAAAACATACATAATAATTACTAATCTTTTGAAGAATAAGACCACTTGTTATGTACCTGGTAGTTTGTAAAGGGCAAGCACAGGTTGGTCACTGCAAAGTTTATCTGAGTTCCACATTGGCTCACCTGATTTTATTTAAAATAATTAATGGCCGAGTGGTGTGCATAATTACTTTACCACATTGACTATTAGCGAGGCTCTGGTTCAATTCTCAACAGGGATGTTTGTGTAATAAACATAGACATTCATATTTCTGGGTCTATAAATTTATTCTGGTATTTATTATATGTATTTATATGTATAATATCTTTGACTAACACCCATAACACAAGCAAATAATTTGCTTATTTTGGGGTTAGATCAATATGTGTGATTTGTCCAGGGATATTAATTTATTTATTCATTCCTCCATTATATCATTAGTGTCAATATGTGGCATGTATTACTTGAAGATAATGGAACTTCTTTCATTCAATTATTTATCAGCCTATTGCAATACACTGCTGGATGCAGGCGTCCCACTAGGCAGGCGGGTTAGTGGCCTTAGTGTACTTTTGTGACGGACCTTGTTGTCAGAACTTGTTAGCAAAATTAAATGTATTAAATAAACTTTATATTTGTAGTTGGGCTCAAAATTCAAACAACAAATTAGCAGGAGCCTTAAAATAAAATATCATACATCCATCTAAGTCAAATTAAATTTGTCACTGGTTTAAATAGTATGACGTAATGCACTATGTTACTGGATTGTATGATACAATATGTTACAGGCCAAAGAGTAACTAATCCTAGCTATGTGGAAGTTTGTCATTATATCAAAGTATTTATGTATTCAGCTTTAAATACCTCAACTGTTTCTTGTTTTTTCTATATTCTAAGTTTGTGAGCATCACTTCATAGTATTTATTGGAACTCCTCTAATTTCAAATTGGTCTTCCCATGGGTTTATTATCAATTTTGAAAGGAGAAACTGTGAGGTGTACAGGTAAACAGGTCTTTTCATTGATACATTTTCCAAACAAACACATATTTACAAACACTTTCTATTCAATAAACTGATATTATATATATAAATTACTTTTGATTACGATTTATTTAATAGTTTTAATGATTAAATTGCAAAAATGAAACAAATTTAAAGAATATCAAAAATGTATTATATCATATCGTATCATTAATATGTATCATGTTAAATATTTATTTTTACTTAATTTCGGTTATAAAATTGAGTAGAACTTAACACATTTAATTAAGCAAGCAGCACATAATATCAAACTAATTTACAGATATGAAAAAAAATCAAAATAGTTGTGCTAATTGTAGAAATTATGTTACTTTACCAAAACCACCTCATTACTAGAGCCAAGGTTATAAAACCCTAGCTTTAACGTTATTATCATATTGTTGATGATCAACAATATTTTAATTATATTATATAGAAATTTGGTGTATCTTACATACAAAAAAATTGTATGATACCTACTTTGTTGGCTATTTTAGGACTAGATTTTTATATTAACCATTTCTTAGTCATATAGAGTAGTTGTTTCCGCTAGGGTGCTTACAGCTCCTTACAAAACAACAACTGTACCGAGGTTTTGTGTAGACAATTGGCTCAGTCAAATGTATGTGCTTAACAGAGCATGAATGACTTTCTCGTTTTTCCTACAATAATTATATTAATGTTCTAACACTTCTAATATTAATAGGTGCAAAAATATATATATGCTCTAAAGATAACTATGTTTATTTGGAAAAAGATAAGTTATTTATTAAACATAAGTCTATGTAGTTTTGGACATGATAATTTGACCTCTGTTTTCGATTTTTTAGTTGACAGCACTAACCTTTGAAAAACTGTAGTCGTCCACCCGTCGCAGACGGCGCTGAGCTGTGAACAGGAGGGTCTTCATTACCACCCTTACTACTACTGGTTCCATTCACACCATGTCTTCTGTCTACTTCTTCTGTCATTTTGGTACATGTTGTCAGAGTTGTATTTGTTCCTTCCTGTATATGCATTTCATTTCTGCCCGCTTATACAGCATACAAGCAACACTTTAGTCTATACAATTTTGCCATGTTGCACGAACAGGCAACGGCAGCACTACGTTATCCACTTGGTGATTTACTCCGACACACAATATTTCCGTTCGAGTCCTCATCCTAATAGGGACACCTGCGGGAAGCTCACCCGACACTCTCGTAAACACATTACCGACACGGTGATTACTAAATCTAGTCACTATTCGTTTATTCTTAAATCATAAACCACACTCACAAGATTTCCACTACCTAAATAATCACAAAACAAAACTGTGACGCCTAAATCGCGATGATAACCGGACCTACAGCACAACTCGATAAAAAGCTGTTCGTTTTTCAGTACATAGTTCATTCACACCCAGCATCCATTTTGATTCGTTCAAAATCCAAATATTTAATCGCTCATTTTGACCATAAAATAAACTTGAAACTGAATGCGTTGTAAAAAGGTTTTAGTTGCTGCAACTAAAAAATAAAGTTACAAAATGCGAAATAATTAATATGAATTATAAACTGCTGCCTTTTTTGAATTTCAATATATTTTCCGTGATTTGTCTTAAAATTTAATAAGAATGAATGTTTATTTTCTTGTAATAAAATACTTCATAAAGTAATCCAAAAAAGTTTTGAAAATTGTAATATTATTATTAAAACATAATAACAGGGCACGCGTTATCTTTCAATATTTTTTTAAATTGAAATAATATGAAGAAAAAGTTTTTATGTAGTTAAAATTATTACAAGGAAGGCAACACAAGTGATTTTATTGTCTTTAGCGTTTTATAAGCTGTGGTCTGGAGCTTAGAGATGTCGGTAATTAAGAAATTGATATTAGCTATCGATTTTATTTTAACGATTTTATAATCAAATAGTCTACAAATAATAAATACAATATTTGTAGTATCTACATAATTAACACTATTAAATATTTATTTATCCCAAACGCAAACACTTCGCCTTATTGCTCTGAAAGGTACTTGCTAAACCATTATTTTTGCTGTTAATCATCACTTTTTACAAACAAATTAAACTAATTATTCATTTGTTTTCCAATTTGCAGGATTTCAAACAAATAACATATTCAACACTTTGCAACTCCAAAATACATACATTTATTTTTTAATTTAATAATACAGGTCATCCTACGTCCCACTACTCTTATAGGTATACTCTTATAGGTATAGCATGGAATTGAGTACACTAAAATCAATGTTTTATTTATATAAATATTTTTTTGAAATAAAAAACATTAAATAATAAACATAAAAACAATTGATAAAAGATAATTATGTTTAGCCTACAATTATTAAATCATAAAATCCTACTAATATTATAAATGCAAAAGTTTGCGACTATGTATGTATGTATGGATTTTTGTTACTCTTTCACACAAATACTACTAAACTGATTACGATGAAATTTGGTATGTAAGTAGCTAATAATACATAGGCTACTTTTTATCTCGGAGTTCTCGAGGGATCGGGATTTACACAGGAATTGTATTGTTACATCGTGGTTGGGTTTCCACGCGGATGAAGTCGTGGACGGCCTCTAGCTACGTAGTAAAAATACGAAAAAATCTATCGAAATAATTCAACTTGTTATCACCTAATAAAGGTATTAAAATATGTTTATAAAAATGACGATAAGGAAAAATAAAAAGGAAATATTAACTAATTAAGTATATAAAAATATATAACATATCCCTCGTTTCGGCCCACCCCCATGATCATAGTGGCGACGGACCGGAACCAAGCAATAACATCCTCCAATTTTCTTAATCAGGACACTGTCCCGAGCCGAGGTCCGGTCTCGCAGGAGATTTCAAACAAAAAAATATATAACATTTAGTTCGTTGATAAAATTCAATTATGCTGTATAAATAATAGCACGTCGTAATGTATCCTTCCTTTCTTGAAATAATATTTATATGTAAGTACCTAACTAAAATGCTTGTATCATGCGGGACAAAGTTACAGACATAAGATTAGAATTGAGATCATGATACTGTAGAAATTTCTAGAATTTCAAGATTTGTCGACTAACACTACATATCAAGGATTCCATACTAATATCAATCCGAAACTATATTTATGTACTTGTTTAACCTTCTTTTTTGTTATAACTGGACAACAGATATATGTTTTTTTTAGTATGAAAATTGGAGAGCGTTAAAATATAGTAGGTAGTCTCTGGAAATTGGCTACTTTTTTGGTGAAAATTGTCTTACATTGACGGTAAAACACGTTTTATTATGAAAACCACTATAGATGGCATAAAATAATGTGAATTTTAGTTCAAGGGAAGTTTATATGAATAAAAAAGTGATCGATAGGTAGTAAGTTAAGTTGTACATATATGCCCATACATACCTAAATGTCAATTTTCACGTCAAGTTTCTTGCGGCGTTGGCAAATAGTATCTCAGACTACATAGATGTTACGTATGAGGGTATCGAGTACAAAGTATCACGATTCTTGAATACTTGCCAAGCTCTCTCCACATTCATTACTCTTTTCATACAAGCATGCCGGCTGTAAAGATGCTTGATGCTCTTGGATAATATATGAGCAATTTGGACCTGAGACGCCAACTTAGGTCTCTCTGGATATAATATACTATAAAGTTTCAGTTATAAATTGCATTATTATTATAGTAATGGATATCTATAGAATAAACCACTATAAAATAACCCACTATAAACTCGATATTTCGGCTCTCATTCACATCTCTACGCCTCGCCGTAATCGGCAGCCATTTCTTTTTGTGAAGATTTGACAGAAAGTGTTCTAGCAGTTAGCACGAAGCTACACGAAACTGAGTTTAATTATTTGCAATATCTGTTTTTGGTGTGAATGTGTTTTCAAATACATTTATTGTTTGTGACAAGCGTGTTTTCTTTTAGGTGCCACTTAGGTGCGATTAGCTTATTCAAAGCTATTGGTTTACAATTGCAAACATCGTCGTTTAGCCTATTTTTTTGTTCAAGCGTGGGGATTAATAAAACGATTTCTTTATTTGTAGGGGTAATCACTTTTAGAAAGTTCCGCTGTATAAATAAAACAAATTAAATAAGTATGACGTCCTCGGAGGTGTCTTATAATCGGAAAATAATATCAGAGGATTTATCTAACGTCGAATTTGATACTAGTGAAGATGTCGAAGTCATACCAACATTCGATTCTATGGGCCTGCGAGATGAGCTCTTACGTGGAATATATACATACGGTAAGAAATTATATTTTTTTCTGTCTGGTTAATGCGAGTGCACATTCCTTTTCTTGTTATATTCAAGAAATATACTCCTATCCCTTTTGATGCAACTTAAACCACTTGTAGCTAGTATGTATATATTAAACTAGTTTACTGTTCGTTAAGTTTTAGCTCTGATGATGCTGTAAAAAGCGAAACCAGTAGGCTATATAAAAAAACAAACTTACAAGTGATATGTAAAACATTAAAAGTGTTTGTTTCATTCTAAAATATGAATAATTTACTGTTCCGTTTTGGAAAGTAGCTGTCACCTTTCTGATTGGATTACAACACTCAAAAATTCATTTTGTGTACAACCATGTTGAGTTGCTGCCCGTAACTCAACTACTTTGTAATTTTTAGTTATAACTCACATCTTAGCTGCCTAGAAAAAGGTCTATTTTAAATCAAATGGAGCCTAGCAAATACCTTTAAATGTGCAATCTCAGAAATAGGTCCAACGACTTTCATGAAATTTAGTATGTAGAGGGGTTTCGGGGATGATAAATTGATCTAGCTAGGTTTCCTTTTTAAAAAATATTGATTCGTCTGTATTTTATCCAATAAAAAACTGCTATATTTATCATTTGAATATGAACGTAAATTTCACTGTCATCTACGACGTTCTAGTAGTTTATTTGGTAAATGACTAAAGAACCAGAAGACCCCAGTTCGGGTCCAGATGTTTCAGTATAATTACTATCGTTTAAATATAAAACTGCTTCTGCTACTGAGCCATTTATGGTAACATATTATCTATACTAGTGTCATAAACAGGAAACATTTGATTGTTTGTAATCGACTAACTCAAAAATTGCTTATCTGATTTAAAAAGTAATTGTAATTTATAGTTTATTAGAAGCAAATCTATGGGCGACTGGAGCTACTAGACCTCTGTATTCACACAGAAGACATAGGTTGACTGTTTCGCTGGCCGAGTGATAGCGTAGCAGTCTTACCAGCTTGATGAACAATAAGGCTCGGGTTCGATTCCCAATGGGACAGGTGTTTCTTTAATCAAGCGGGTTAGATCAATATGTGTGATTTGTCTAAAGATATTTATTAGGTGTTTGAGCTTTATCTGGATAAAATGTGTCACTTCTGTTTTAATTTCCTTTTCCATTAAATGATATTTTTAGTGTGTACACTAAGGTCATCTTTTTGAGTTGATAATTTGTATCACTGAAAGTAATGTTACTTTTGAATTGTTATGGTAATGCTACAGAACATGACAATATTTTAGTGACATCTTTAATGTTACAAGTGTCAGCAGGCAGCTGTATCTCTTGTCACAGGAGCAGTAGCAGCTACTTATATTAATAAAAATGGATTGCTTAATGTGTTGCTAAGCACAAAACTCGAGGACTGCTGAACCAATTTAGCAAATTTTTTTATAATTTTCCTTGAAGGACGAAGATGGTACTTACGGAGAAAAAAATTTAAAAAAGATTGCCAATCGGTTGCCTAAAATTGCCGAAAGAGAGTATAAAATATAAAAACAACACTATTCTGTATTCCCATACAAAAGATTTGCAATAAAACTCAAAAGTCAATTTAAACTTTAATTACTTCATCAATCAAGTTTAGTGGTTAGTGGAAGGGTTCCGGAAAGGCAAAACAATTGAGTGTAGGAAATAGGTAGTATAAAGTTCGACGGGTCAGCTAGTTTTCTATAAAAATACTAGCGGCCCGTCCCGGCTTCGCACGGGTATTTAATAAAAAATTCAAAACATTAAATTATTATATAGACAAATG
>DVZN01000971.1:0-11161 GCA_018237365.1 Caria ino melicerta
CGACTCCTACATACTTGTCTAGCTTCCTCCACATTCATTACTCTCTTCATACATACACGCCGGTTTCGAAGACGTTAGACCCCGCCCTCGGATAATACACGGGCGATTTGGTCGTGGAATGTCAACCTAGGTCTCCTCGGGTACCTACAGCTATCCATATTCACATTGTATGTCTGTTTAGTCAATCTTGCATCATCCATTTTTTCTACATGTCCGCACCACCGGAGCATGCTTTTTCGCATTTTTACACCGACACTTTCTTTCAATCCCACTCTTTCTCTTATATCACTATTGCGAATTCGGTCCGTGAGCGTTACTCCACGAATTTTTCGGAGCGCACGCATTTAACCTACTTTTATGCTTCTTCTATAAAATAACGTTGCAATACGCGGTGAATCGTGCAAAGCGAGTCTTGCACTGTGACTTAACACTTCGCTTCGAAGTAGCTTACCCAGCGTCCCATTCACTCTGTTCCCAGCATTCACCTTCTTTCTACATCCGCGGTGTACCTTCCATCCCTGCTAAAAGCACTACCAAGATATGCAATTTCATTCATTCATTTCAAAATATCCCAATTTAAAGTTATTAGAATGATGAACTAAAATAAGTTGATAAAAAATAATTTATTAATCTGTGTGTTCTTCAATTAAATTGTTATTTTGTTGAAACACATGTGCAACAAACATAAAATAACGTGGTTAGTGTTAACACTTACAAAAACCTACCAATTGAGTATTGTAAACGAACATGTACACTTAATGAAAATCAAAGTATTTAAGATTACCTCCGGTGAACCCGAGGAATAAAAATGTAAACTACACTAGCTATATAATACAGTCTATAATGACTTAAAACGAGATAAATAGGACTTAACATAGAGTATAACACAGATATTTGACGATATATGTTTATATATTTCGGTTAGTAAGGTGAGTTAGTCACTGTGTAGTTTTTATTGCTATTATTAAACACGTTTAAATCTTGCTAATTAAATACGATGACCAAAGAAAAATCATGTAGGTATAGTTCAACAAGGTAAGAATTGATGGAACAATTAGGGAATAACGGACCAATATGCAAATCATTACCAAAATTCTGATAGAAATTTATAATCCACTGAAATAATTAGTGTAACCCATGACTGCTAACTACCATTTTCTGCCACGTTGTTAGTTTTGTGCGTGTTAGTATTCTTTGTATAAAAATAAGTATCCTATATTTACAAGATGAACAAGTCACTTAATATCTACTTGAGCTTAAATGTTATATTTGGACCAAAGAAACATTTTCTCTTGTTAACAACTTATCCCCAATTTATCCAAATTTTATAGAACATATTATACAGAAAATTTATAAAGAATGTGAAAATCAATAGCTTGTCCAAAAACCAGATTAATGATATACTATTATGCTTCTATATCAATCTAATAACTTAAATAAGTACAAAATAAATAATTATATTAAAACAATAAAAATATATATTAAAACTAAATATGATAATTCTAAACTGGTTAAGATAATTAGAAGTCCGTCGAGTGCTACTTTTTATAGTATATACATTTTAAACATCATAATCAAATATTTACAAAGAAAATCGAATTTATTTGAAGGCCAAGGAACTTACAGGTGTAGCTTAAACCGGCTGTTTAGGTCCTTCATTAAAAGAGAATCGCCTTCCTAAGATTAACAAAATCGCAATTGTAAGCTTGTACTTAGGCAGTAGAACAAAAAGTGGTTGCCAGTACCAAAAAAAGTAAAAATACCCGAAATATTTAAACCCAATCCGATTACTTATCAGGCACGGATTAGGCAAAAACGCACAAGGCACTCAATTTCAATTGAAGATAATTACAGTCAATTAAAAAGAGGTGCCCCTTTGTCTACACGTAAAACAGTGTAAACGTCGACGTTCTGTTCTGTTCTATATCTGTGGGGTTATTTGGGCCTGTAGTCTTTCATTAACCAGAGATTATATCGCATTGCATCCGAGGATAGTTCCTATCATGAATCTAAATGTTATCTAGAGTTTACATTCTAAGCCTGACCCGTTATCAATGTTAATATTGTTTACCCACACTCTTTAGGCTAACATTTATTTTGTGCAAACTTAAGTTTAGAGCAATGTCACCCTTATGAGAGAGAGAGGTGGGTCCAATAAGAGCCAGATAGCTATGTTCAATTTAGGCGTCAGTTCATTATTAGTAGTGCAATCTCCAAATAATATATAACTTTATCTTCAATACTCTATACATGTGGGTAGTTATATAAGGTGACGTATAAGGTAAAGTACATCAGTTGGTAGTTCGCGAGTTGCTGGAGTCCGTGGTAGCGGTGCTGCCGAGCGAGTCGTGTTGCTCAGCCGCGTTCCTGCTTTCATCGCACACCGCTATGAACTGCTCGGCGTATGCTCTGAAATATAACGAATACTGGTTATGCGTTTTAGTCACAATATCATATTATTCAAACAACAGTGTTTTCTAGGACATATTTATTTCTCCCAAGCAAATGTCAGTAGACTGGCACATAAAGCCTGAAAAATCAATCATTTGTCTGATGAGAATATTATATGATAATTGAGGTATCCACAGAATAAAGAAGAATTTTTAGTTAAGGTGTTCCATAGAATTCTATGACTTTTTATATTCGTCATTCACCTTAAACGATGGTATTGAATTTAGTGTAACTAATTTTATAGCGCCAATTATATGTTTGAAGGCTTAGAGATGACTATAAAATACCTTCTTGTTCTGCTGTGCTGAGCTAAAAAATGTACTCAAATCTCCCGTAACACTCAAAGATTTTGAATAAAGTTCGCACGCAATGTTAAATGTTATAGACTGTTCGACAGAATACACTTTTTGTAGCGCAGAGCTGCAAGTAACTAGTGGTGATAATATTTCTTTGAAATATAGAGTATAAGTATCCGCTCGCTGGCTGAATGGTAGCGTAGTTGCTTTACCACGTCGACGAATAGCTAGCCTCGGGGTCGATTCCCGGCGAGAGCGGGCGTTTTTGTGATGGCGCGCATTTCTGGGTCTGAGTTGTTACTAAATTTATTCTGATATTTATATATGTATTTCTTTGTTCCCGTTGATTCCCATAACACAAGCAAATAATTTGCATACTTTGGAGTTAGATCATTATGTGTGATTTGTCCAGGGATTTATTTATTTTATTTATCTAAAGCCATATGTGTTTTGGAAATGTAACATACATGTTTCGGTCCCCAAAACTGGGCTGTTATTTATTTTTCCGACATTAAGATTGACTGCACGCACCAGTCCTGCCGGTATAACACCAGTGATGCATGTTGTTGTGTTTCGGTTTGGACACCCGTCGTGCGCGCGCGCGGCAGCGACGAATCTTATCTCTGTGTGTCTACCATGAGTTGACAATCGAGAAACTCGCTAGCGTCCCCGTAAATTGTTTGTACGAGAAATTGTACAGCACCCCCGTGGGATACGGGAATTTCTCATACAAATATGGCCAGTAATTTACTCTAGACGCTAGCGGGTTTCTCAATAGTAAACTCATGGTAGATACACTGGTATCTACAAACGACAGTTGTTTCCTAATATCTATGTTCCAGATGTATCTACTAGTTCGTCGTCTTATTCGCTTAAAAAGGCTAAAAGATCAGCAGTAACAAATGCTTATCAAAAGCTTAGCTCGATAAAGGAGACTCAGTAACAAACTGTGAGCTCCACATGTCACAGAATTGTTCTGGACCTATTTGTTTGTTTGAGCTTCCGTTTGGCGGATTGTTAAATTTTGCCCGCTTAGTAGGTATGTTTTAGCAAACGGTTGTAAGTTCCTGATTATATGAATAGCTTCGAACCTATCCAGCCCCGTGTAAGTCCGCTTGAGGTCGTCGACGGTGGGCTGCTCTCGCCTCTTGCGATGGATGCGCTCGAGTGAGCGCGTCAGCTGCGATGTCCGCTCCCGCCGCCGGCCCCGCCTCTCCGCCCGCTCAGCGCGTTCTGACCGGGCCGCTCGAGGAGAACGTCGTCTACGCATCCGCTGGAATACAAAACGTACGTACATTTTATTATTTTTTTTATAATATTGGTAAGGTAAACAAGCAGACGTATTCCCTGATGGTAAGAAAATGCCCGTCGCCCATAGAAACAGAATTCACTCTTCTACACTTTCATTATATGTAAAGTATAGATAGATTTCTTCGAAATATATAAAATTATAGACAAATTAATGTTATTTAGAAATACTCCTTAGCAATCTACTTAACCGTCTCACCGTCTTCTAATCCGTTCAAAAAAGTGCGTCGCTCGTAGTTAATAAAATGTTTGCATTGTTACTACCAGTTCCATGAACACATATTCCAAAATACTTTCAGTTCCATGAATACATATTCCAAAATACATACAGTTCTATGAATTACCTTTTGAAGAGTTAGGATTATTATGATCTATCAATATGTGAGGAAAACTTACCGTATCGGGCATTGGGTAATAGAGTGGTGGGGCGTAGGGCGCCGGCGGCAGCGGCAGCGTGGCGTACCGCGGCGGCATCACCACGCCCATCGGCATGCGGCCCAGCTGGAACAAAAATAAAATATCCCATAAGTATACAGTTTACTGCCATGCCAGTGCTGACTGAGACAGTACTTGCTGCGGTCGTGTTCCGGTATGAAGGGTAAGCAACGCACGCCTCCTTCTTAGGACTCTATAGGAGATGTGTTTTCCAATATTATAAAAAGCACTTAATGATGATGAGTGGCTACTGAGATTGGCCGATATCTTGTATGAACTGATAGGGACTTTTTATAGCATAAGGAATCGAACAAGCACACAACTCTTTTGATGTTATTGGGTAAGAATTTGTACTAACAAAAATTGGTAGATATATTGATATTATTATGTACTTTTTAACAACTTTGTAGGTCATTAAACCGCGTCGATCACCATCAATTTCGTCAAAATCGGTTAATGCGTTCGTAAGTTAACGAGTCCGAGAAGACAAATATTTAAAAAAGCGTTTTTTTCCATAATTACTTTAAAGTTTTTAATACAGTTATCTTGTGTAATTAATAACTTTTAGGAAATCAAGAAACTATGTCCTATGCCGGAATTCATCAAAATCGATCGATGCGTTCGAGCGATATCAAACTTAAAAAAATAATAAAAATGTGCAACTTTATGTTTGAAAAGCTCAAAGTAGCTTGTAACATAATTTGAGCTCTAGAAACGTCATAAGCAAGAATTAGTGGTTGAAATTTGTTGCAAGGCTGGCCCGCAGGGTCAACCGTTTTCCTAACTTTTTTAAATTCATTTTTTATGTACTTACTACATCGAGTAGAAAGTTGCTACCGATTGTAAAGTTAACGACAGATGTAACTTTAGCAATTAGCTCTTAATTAGCGCTACGCTGCTTGTTCTTCATGCTTGGTATTACTTCGGTATTATATACGTATGTTGAAATAATGGTAATTCACAACAAAAGCATTGTTTTATTGAAATAACGCGACCTCTTTAACAGTGAAGAAACTGTCAGCCCCGGGGGGTCGGCAGACGCTCACACGTTGCCAAATTACTCAATACTAATATTTATTCTGGTCTGTTATATCGAAACGTAACTTTTAACAATAAAAGTTTACATTAACAAGTTAATGGAACTGTTAATTTATACATATTCGAGTGTATTAATAACTAGCTGTTTTTATTTCTTAAGTATTAGGATAAAAAATAAGATTTTAGACCCACATTATCAGTCCCATAAACAAACTCGACTTGACCTTTAGAATTTGACTCAACTCCACTCCACCTCATCCCATCCCACTCCATGCAACCTCACCCAACCTATCGCAACCCCACTCCCCTCTCCCAACTTTTACAACTCGTGTGTGTGTTGAATGGGGATGGTTGGGGATTGGTTGGGACGTTGACGGGAATCTCCATCTATCCCCATTCCAACCCCAGTCGTCCCCACCACGCCCCACCCGCCACTGTTCATCCCTCCTCACCCCATGTTTCAAACAAAAAAAGAATAAATAAAATCGGACTAGGCATTAATGAATTATGGCCAATTTTACATTTTGTCTTCTCCCCTTTCCGATGGAAGCCCCTAAATAAAACGGGATAAAACGAAGCCTACAACCTTCTTTAGAACTTAAAGTATGCGCCCAGCCAAATTTCATTAGGATTGGTTCAGTAAATTCGGCGTGAACTGCGGCCGGGGTACGGGGTCAAACGCAGTAAAAGCTTATGAAACTGTAAGGTTACGCACTTTTTTAATTTTGTTATCGGCCCACCTGCCACGAGAGTGGTGGGCAGCAGCATCTCCAGGACAGACAACACAGTTTGTAACAAACATACACTGCGGTCACGAAACCGTTTGCCCTGCACGGTGGCTATGGGCAACATGGGACGCCTGCCTTCAGCACTGGACGAGCGTTTTGATGAGTGAACGAATAATACCTAGCTAAAGAACAGAGGCCAAACTCTTTGAGCTATTTGTTCATGGAATGTCAACCTAGTTTTCCCCAGATACTTACAAGTTACAGCCATCCACATTCGAATTGTATATCTGTTTTGATACATAGGGATTCTAAATATGGCTAAAGTTCTAAACTTGACCTTTAAATTGTAAACACTAGTACGATATTTAGAGTATTTATCATGTAATAAATGGGCGAACAGTCCTATCCGAGATATAATTTACGGTTTAAATTTATGGAATCGCTGGCTTTAACAAATTTATTATTGTTTGGTATGCTAATGTTGAATTCGGCAACAGGATTTTCGTGGATCGACAAATTCTGTTAGGAAAGTGTCATGCTCTTGCAAATTTCTCTTATTTACATTCGCCGACCATTTGTATTCTGTCCACGTGCCCGTATGTGTGTCAGTGGCACTTCCTGATCTCGGGGGATCGTCAGCATTCCTTTGTTAGCTGATTCCGACAAGCGTTTATACCAATTTCATAACACTGAAGTTGAACATTTATCAAGTTATATTTGGAACTTTTTGCTTTGTAATTGGATAATTGGTCACAGCTAAACCGATTTTAATAATCCTTTAGAAACCGTCGTATAGATCAAAGCTTGAATTTTATCTTTGAAAGTGACTAGGTTTTACATTTTTCAGTTCATTATAGATGTATGTAGTTTTTGGTCTATATAAAAAACATATATAATTAGAATAGTTGCCTAATACTAGCTCTATCACCTTCGATAAAATTATTTTATTGGGGCTAGATCATGAAGGTTAGATTGATTTGGTTAGATTGAACAACATTTTTTTTGCACAAATAAAATGATGAATGTATTGAGAAAAGCCTTGACTAAATACCAAAACCAAATTGGTTCGATGTGAATATCATTGGAAATAGGATTATTTTTAAACCCGAGCCGAGTGCTCAACCCGAGAATGCATTATTTTGGGATGGGTTTATAGACTATAGCTCTATTAAGGAAAATATTTAGTTCTAGAGATGTCTTCCTGTCAGACCGATTTTGGACTAGGCCGTTATTCTGACTCCCCAAGATGTTTCCATATCTTTATTTAACACCTGTGCGAAGCCAGTGCGGTCGAGAATCAGGCTTTGCTTCCTCATCTAACTTTTTTGACCAGTTTGACCGATCTTGAGTATCTTTCAAAGCAAATCATTGGCTCTCGTGTCAGCGTTCGCAACGTTGAGACAACGCATTCCAGGCCTAGCACAATATCTTGTTTCATACATTGACACATTAAGAAATATTGTACCGCTGCTTGGATAATGGTCATTTTGTTAGGTATTGTTTGTTTAGCACACACATGTATGTTTGTAGGAGTGTCGAAGCAATAGTTTATTAGGAAACTAAATTATAAATACTAATGCATTATGAAACCTCAAGAAAAATCAGTGGATTGTCGTAAAGGTTGTAATATTTCTGCATACCTGAATAATTTCACGCTATTGCCGATTTCAAAAAGTTTATGTGGTAATGATGTGGTAGAAATGTAACTGGTAGTATGACCACCTTATTCCTGTCTGACGAAGTTTTCCGGTCAGGAGGGTAGTAAATGCACCTAAACCTAAATTAAGTCTTAAGGTACTTTATTTAATTAAGCGCTACTTTACATATAAAAAAGATCAACTTACAGTAAAATAAAAAATATTTTGCTAATTATTCATAATCCCAATATGATTAAGACTGAACACAACAAACGAGTTTAACTTTTCCCAGTATTATGTAGCGAACAGACAGCACCAGCGGGTTCTCTGACACTAAAGCATCTGCAAGAGATTGACTGCAACCGCCTAGCCGTTATCCAAACGAAGACTGTTCAATTTTGTCACAAAACGACAGATATACGGTTTTCGTGATGATGACATTCGTCGGTAAATATAAGAAATTAAAGGCGCATCGCTGACCCATAGGCGGGATGTTAGACCTTATATGGATGTAAGTATACCGGCTACCCTATTCTCGGGACCACAAGACAAGAGTGCTAAACATATAATTTTTCCAGTTGTTGTTAAATCAATTCGTGTAAGTCAAATGACATTTATATTTCTATCTGCTGTTCGCTTCATTGACAGCCGAGTCAGACGCTTCGATAAAACCATACTTGTAATTGCAGGCCCCGCGCGGAAATCGCACACGACTCTTATTTCACACAGGAAACAATAACATATCGTGCAATATTTTTATTTGTTCACATGCGGCTCGCAATCGCGTGACACAGACGATACATCGATACGAGTGGTGTTATCGTGTACCGTATTCGCAGCGCCGTAAATCAGTTACGATCTAAAACGTATTACTCCGCACTGCCGTCGGAATGCGGTTGGCCTCTCAATGGCTTATGAAATATCTTTTAACCGCTAAATAACTCGCAAAAAACCAGGCCTGCCGCATTTGTGCCGTTTATTGTCTTGTTGGTAGCCGACGGTAAGTAGGATATCGGTGTCAACTGACGTGACTGGGTTATATTGATTTGTTCTGTGACAGCGTACGCTTGCGTACGGCTCATCTGATGGTTAGAGACCATCGTCGTCGCCTATAGACACCATTGTAATGGGCGTCAAGTTTATTGGCTACGTTACCTTCCAAAATGGAATGTGAAAATGTCAAACACCGCCTTTATGGTGGCAGGAATAGGTAAGGCCGTAGATTCCTACCCGGGCACGTCGCTGCACAGCGCTCTGCAACCAATGCACTTGGTAACAATGCCCCATAAGCCTATGTTCGTCATTTACGAGTTGTCTGGCTGGAATTTATAATCGCATTTTTTTGTAATATAATTATGAAATGGTTTTTGAAGTAACCCCTTTTCTTGTACTATTTAAGATACTACACTTTGTTGTTGAACTTTTGTGTTTTTTTCAAAGTGGCCATCTCTTGTTCTTCTGCGTGTGCGCGGGTGTGTTTGTATGTGTCCGTGTACCTGTGGGTGTCTGTCAGTGGCAACATAACTTTAAAAAATGGACCCATTCTTGAGTTTTTTTTTGTTTTAAAGCTGAAATCGACATCGAATCGAAATGGTTCTTAGCTAAAATTGATGGATATCTTACCAGGCGTTTAAGGTTAACAGTTCTTCGTCAGGGGTAAGTTAAATTATTTAATCTTGTTTATCTATTCTTGAAATTAAAATTAAAAATATTTAGAACGAAAATATTCCCGCCAGTTGAATACCTATTTTTAAGAATATCTATTTTTGGGAATCAGATCACTGTTCAGATGTGAGCAGCGGCCTGTTACGTCACTAACGCTGAAACCTGCTGTAACCATCGATTAGTCTCCTAGCGTTTACGTACGTCACGTAATAGTCCCCAGACTTGATCTAAAACGCTTTAATTTGGATTACCCCTTAAAGGGTTACTAAGTTATAGACCTATAAGGATTCCTAAAAATGGGACAGCTAAAGTCGTGTAGTCCACGCGGGCAAAGCTATGAGTGTAAAGTTTATGTTTATATAGTGGAAACTAGTGCTCGCCAAGATTATTTTATACAATAGCGTACAAACAGTATCGTGAACGGAGTAGGTAGGTATTAGAACGTTGAATCAAAGCTGCACCGGCCGAAACCGACCTGCCTTGGTACACTTGTCGCGCGGCGGCCGACCGGTTTGCGATATCGATCCAATTACTAACGCATCTGTTACAGACAATAGCACACATTTATTAGAAATTAGCTGTTGCCCGCGGCCTTGCACACATTTTCATTGTTAATAAACTATTCTCGACGTCATTTGACTTCACTTCACTCCACCCCACCTAACCTCACGCAATCGCGCCCTAAATTAAACGGGATAAAAAGTAATTTACAAATGGAGGAGGGTGGGGACTGGTTGGGAGTAGCGGGGAGGTTAATTACCAACCTCCCCACCATCCCCGCCAAATTTCATTATAATAGGTCCAATAGATTCGGCGTGGACCGCGGCCGGGGTACAGACAGACAGACAGCCAGACTAAAATTCTGAAAATCTCAAAATAGGTTCTGCTGCCCATTTTTCATTTTAGTCATATGAACTGATTTTTTGAGAATATTATCAATGTGCAGAATTCACTCTTCTACGCTTTTGTTATATGTATAGATACGTTCACATCCTACTTTAATGAAAAGCCAGGGAGAAAATAAAACTAATAAGTACTTACTCTTATTCTAATTATTCATACACAAGGTTACTTCTTGTGGAATCAGAAATAAACAATAACAAGGCTAATTAATGTAGAATCCAAAGTAAGCAATTAATTTGCTTGGAACATAAGTGCTACTACGTAATAAAATAAATACCGTCACGTGCAATATCCCAAAGGGCTAAGGTACATACTATATGCTAATTACTAGTATATAAAGAAATAAATTTAATTACCAAAAATAGAATTAGAACCAAAAATACTGACGTTTATGGTTACGACCATTTACTATCTAGAATCTGTAAAGAGTGTGGCTGGTATTATAAAAGCTAGAGTCTCACGCTGTAATCACTACTTGTTGACAGGCTAACTTTACAACTAAACATTTGTACTGTTCCACATCAATTTATTTAATGTTTTTTTCTACCGGTTTCGCTTTTTACCCTGCTTTTTGCCCTGATGATGCTGTAAAAAGCGAAATCGGTAGGCAAACACATTAAATGAATTGATGTGGAACAGTACAAGTGTTTAATATAAAATATTAACAATGAAGTTCTACCAAGTGCCAACGATGAATAGT
>DVZN01000972.1:0-11159 GCA_018237365.1 Caria ino melicerta
CGTGGGTTTATACTAGTATGTAGTATATACCTCTGCCTACCCTTTCGAGGACATATGGGCGTGACGATATTTATTTTGTCAGTTGTTAAGATATGCATTTATATAATTAGATAGAAACAGTTTTGCCTATGAAGTCTGTTTTATGCAATGGCTATAGAAGGATAATTGGCATTATCGTAGCCTATATTTTAATACATGATTTGGACAAAAAGGGTCATCCAAATCATTATTTCATTTCAAGTCAGCGATGATTATAATACTTTAGATTAGCACCATTCCTCGTTCATTCCAATTTGTACGCTGATTTGAAATAAAACTTACATTATAATTGTGATTGTAATGTCGATGAAATTCTATAGTATACTTAAACTAACTTAAAGTAATCCCTTACCGTCACCAAAGATTGCACATAATACCCGATACTTTGATTCATTAATTGCAGTCATGCCTATATAAGGCCGATTCAATTGTCTTTACTATTACAAATGTATACGTTATGGTTACAAAATTCTCTTCATAAAAACGATTGGTGGATCATTTTTGTATGTACCTACTTTAGTTTGGAAGACATGATACATACCTATTTAATTCAATATGAACTGGGATTAATATTATTCCATTCATTAAAAGTTAATGGACGGATTAAATTCGTATGTAAATGATTATAATTCATTAATTTTTCTACTTTGTACCGAAACTACAAATTTTGTGCCAAATTTATTGTTTCTTATTTTCAGTTGTGTACTGGCATTGGCAATTGTCCTAAAAGTTGGTTGGCGAATGTTGCATTTGTGAATTTGAAGTGTCTTTTGTCGTAGAATTTCAATAACGCAGGTGAGTACGGATGTTGTTTCTTGAGGTGCATGTAATGTTCTTCAGGCTCTGATGTAGTGTGGCCGCATTCTTCACAAACATACATCTGAAACAAAAACCGTTTTCAACTTAGTACAATGTACAAAATAAGTTATTGATGATTGAATATATATTGTGTATATTTCAGTGAAAAAAATACTAAATGACTGTCAAATTATTTGCGGGACTATCGTAATATCGTAGCTTTTTGATAAAATTAGTTTGTTGATACATTACATACTTCAAAGTTAAAGAAAAATTTAGTCTATGCTAGTGTAACAGACAGATCGTAAAAGAAATCATAACGTATTCTAATAGGTTTATGTCCTATAACTCATAGTCAAATTGGTTTCCATCGCCTTACTCCTTCTGCCACGTTATCAGTGCTAGTAACCGTTATCATGTTTTTGTTTTGAATGTACTATAGCTAATAAATTTACATGGTGGTTGTTTCAATATATTTTATTGAAACAGAACAGTGAAGAAAAAGTGTAATAGCAAAACTCTTTAAAGCACTATTTTTTGTCATTTTGAGGGTAGAATTGGTTTTATAGCTGGTGGTAATATTTTAGTACCTACTAGAACAACAACAGAACGATATTTACATTAAAATGATAAAAAAATAAGTAAGTTCATTTTTGTATTTAACATACCTTTGTTCTTCGCTCTTTGTAGGCATATGTGTGTTGGACTCCATGAACCTTTAGGCAGTGTGATTCTAAGGAGCATCTTTGGGTAAAGGATTTCTCACATAGGTTGCATTTATAGGGACGCACTCCAGTATGTGTTCTTGTGTGCCTTTTTAGGTCAAATGTGTCGTTAAAGCCTTTCCCACAAAATGTACATAGATAACGTTTAACATCAGAATGGCATTTCATGTGTCTGTTAAGTAGCCTTTGAAGACTGAAATTTTTCGAGCATACTCTGCAGACAAACTTCGTAGGATCATCTTCACTAACTAATACTTGTTTATTCTTTTCCTCTTCTCTTTGTCTCGCATTTGCTTCAGTTGCTAAAGGATTCTTTACACCATGCCCACCGTTAATAAATTCTAATGGAAGCTCAGCCGGAAGACCCAACTAAAACAGACAATAAAATTATAGGTTAGTTAAGTTATTTCTTCCAAGGACAGCTACATTTTAGTATGTTAAGGAAATTGATTTAAAGCTGAGCATAATCAATTATAGCTGTCCTTCTAAAATTTAAATACACAAATAAAATATCACCGGAATAATTACATGAATTGATCTAATAGTAAGCAAATTATTTGCTTGTGAGATTGGTGTTAATCAAAAATAATAATACTTGGAAATAAATGAATAACTACCGAAATCAATCTATTAAATATCTAGACCCAGGAATACGATCGTCTATATTGATCACACAATTGCCCACCCCCGTCAGGGATCGAACCCGAACCTCGTTATTCATCGGCGTGGTTTAACTTTTACACCAACACCAAGCTACGAGGTGATTTCTTTTATTAAAAAAAAATTCATTGCATTAGGTAAAAGCATAAGTTGATTCAGGCTCAGCGCTATATTTACACAGATTTCTTTTATAAACTTTAATGTCATCATATCTAATTGAATATAAATATTTTTGTAGATGACACTAAAGAAAAAGAAGTAAAGCTTCGCCTTAAAATCAAATAATGCTTACCCTTTGTTGCAAGATTTGCATTTTGCCATCAGCCACAGAGCTTTTCTTCAAACTTACAGCGGCAGCAGGACTAAGTGATGAATTTTCTAAGTGAGTGTTGCCATCTAGTGAGCTGTTTCCACCTGGTGAAGGAAGCGAGACACCCGTGGGAGAATCCAAATCCAGCGAATGACTAGTGAATGGGAATCCTGGTGATAGTATTTGTTGTCGTTGTTGTAATTGAACATGAATTTGTAATTGTTGCATCTGGCCTTCGCTATGTTGTAATAATGCTGGATTTAATTGCATCAGTAAGTCTGGTCGTTCCTTTGCAAAATTATAAGATGAACTCTGGTCTTGACTTGCGAATGCCAAATAATTGGCCTTTTCATAATACTGTCTACTTAAATTAACTTGTTCTGCTAATGATTCAATGTCCACGGGATTATGTACAGAATCAGGGGAAATTGATGATGATTCCCGTAGGTCTGGATCAGTAATAGATTCGACATGGTTGCTCAAAAGACTTGCAAAGTCATCTGTAGAGTCTGATAAATTCCCTAAGATTCCTTCATTGGAAGCAAATGTTAACGTAGTATAGAATTGATTGTTATCGATCACATCTTCTCCCATATCTACGACCATGGAATCGTCAAAATTACTGTTATAATTTCCTACGGCGCCAAGATTTTCTAGTTTATTTTCGTAATCAATCTCCTCGTCTTTCAACGCTAAACCGTAGTGTGCATTTTGCATCAACGAGTATTGCTTACTTTGCTCTGTAAAATTTGTATTAGAATTTTCAGTATTTTCACAATCCATATTAAATCCATTTATAATATTAAATTCGTTGGAAAAGTTGCTGTTAGCATTAAAATTGTTTTGCCCACTTTTGGTTGACGGTCCAAGAGTTTCATAAAAAGGTGGAAGACTGCCTGTAGGTGGGCTATTAGGTCCATAATTCGATCTCCCATCGCGGCCGTTACCACCGCTACCTGAACCACCACCCAGAGCACCACCGCCTCCTGAAGAAGGCGTACTACCATTGCTAGAACTAAAACTTCCAGAGCTACTATTATTTTGTGAATTATTATTAGTGTTATTTCCCCCACTTGATCTGCCATGACCAGCTGCAGCATTGATAATGCCAGGCAGTTTAGTTCCTGGGCGATTTCGTAATATTAAAGTGGGTCTAGCTAAAATTCCATTTGCAATTTTAGAACTGCTAGTTCTTCTTTGCTCTCTTATTTTCTTTTCAGTTTCTTCATCTTCAGTTTCACCTCGTTTTTTTGCAATAGCGTAATCGATAGGTTGATCTTGTTCAGGTTCTGGTGTCGGTAATGTGGCTGGGATGGTTACATCGGCCGTTTCTTTTTTACTGTTTCCAAATTGGGACTGAGATGGTGTTCTTTGAATGACTGACACTTTCTGGCATGTGACACTATTATCCACCCCTGTCGATGGTGTAGATTCAGGAGAAGGTGAGTTTCTAGTAGGAAGTACTACTGGATCGCTTTCTAAAATATCTTTTTCTTCTTTAATAAGCGGTTTTTCTTCATTTTTCTTATCTTCAACAACCGGTAAGTATTGTTTGCGTTCAGCTTGAGTAAGTACATGTCCTCTGTGACTACCATATGGTATTTCGCCACCTAAGATCGACGATACAAATCGCCTAGGTTCCTTATTACGACGTTCTTGAGTGCATTTTGATCCACTGTGCTCTGAGAATACGTCTCTATCTGAAAATAAAAAAAATAATAGGTTAATTTATTTCGAAGATTCTCTAAGGTGTTGATGATGAAATATTAACTAGGTTTATTATCAAATATTATTTCAAAACATAGTCCTTACAGTGCCTATTCTTGTCTGTTTTATAACGTATTCATGTAGCGTCGTAGGCATAAGGCCTCGTTGACGTCACTGGTATGCGCCTCCATAACGGTTACTCGCTTCATATACACACCCACATCGCTGTTATATGTGTGTGTCACATTATTATAATTGGCTTGCCATTGAATAAACTGACATATTATGCGATCTCGACCTAAATCTACATTTTTTAAATAATTCCGCGGTTGGCTGCGGTAGCGTATCGTATGATTACTTTAAAAGTATATACAAAATTCTAGGGACTTGTTACTATTTTGTCACACAAACTTTAGTATGAGTAAATTGATTTAGGTATGTACTCTATGTATTTTTACGTGTTTTATGTATGTATAATTTTAAGTATTTATGTTTCATATAGTGTGTAACAATATTTTAAATACTTATAGATTTAAAATAAGTTGATTTGTTGTGACTAATTTTGAATGGATTTACTTATCTTTCAGTGCACCCCATCGTTACATAGTTCAAATGGAGTTAGGTCGACTGGTAGAGAATGCCATGTAGCATTAAGTACACCCTTGTACATTTTTGTGCATAAAATTTTAAATAAATAAATAAATATATTCTACAGACCAAATGGCTGGACGTTTTTGGCATATGACGTGTTGTTAGATTAGTCAGGATTATGGTAGTGACACAGGCTACATAAATTTCCAAAATATCGCCTACAAACAGAATGAGGGAGAAGGAAATTGATTGTGTAAAAAGCAATTTTGTTTTGTATATGTTACTAGCGACCCGGCCCTGCAGAACTGATAATAAAATATACTACAGAATGTCTCTCAAGGACATCACATTAAAAACATCTAAAATTAACTGTTTATCTCTATTATACTATCAATGTATTATACACTAGCTGTTGCCCGCGGCTTCACACGCATTTTATTTTTAACAAACTCTTCTTGACGTCATTTGACTTGACTTCACTCTACTCCACCCAACACAACCTCACGCAATCCCGCCCTAAATTAAACGGGATAAAAATAGTCTATAAATGGAGGAGGGACTGGTTGGGAGGTTAGCCACCATTCCCACCACCACCCTCCCCACCACCAGCATCCCCACCGCCACTGTCCCCATCACTACCATCCCACCACCTCCATCCTCACCATCTCCACCACTCCCCAACAATCTCCATTCTATAGCCCTAGCTACCCCATTTCATCTCTCCCCGGTTTGCCCACTCGTTCCCACTACGCCCCTCCTCCCACCCCATCCACCTCTCTCCACCCCATCTTACAAACAAAACAAGAATGAATGAAATCGGACTACACGTTAGTGAATAATGTGTTTTTCTCTCTCCCACGGGAAACCCTTAAGTTTACGGGATAAAAAGTATTCTATAACCTTCCTCGGATACTCTTCCAACTCTTCCAATAAGTTTACATGGAGAAATAAACGATTTGGATTTGATTTCATTTTTTTCTCACCATAGCAATATGGGTATTAAATAAAATCTAGTAAAAAGACCGTTCTTAAAATAACAAGTGTATTTTGATAATTGTATTTGCAGTCTGGTTTTTGTTTTGTTTAAAATTATTGCTTAATTAAATAATTTGAGGATATACCTAAAAAACTGACTTGAGATCTTATCCTTTTTGGTCGGTCCATGTATCGTAAACGTTCCGGCAATAATTATTTTCAAAGGGTTTTTTAACCTGCCATTTTCGATGAAAAGTAGGCACTATGTGCGAAACAACCTACTTTTCATTAAAATTCAAATAAAAGTTTTAGAAAATATGAAGTCATTTTTTTGTAATTTTACTGCATTTAAATATAACTTATTTAACAAGAATAAAGTCGTTCGAAGGATCAACTTCTAAAAACGAAAACTTTTCCGGCAAAACCTATTTAAATTTGTTCTTCAAAGCATCGTAATACTTAACTAATTTCGAGGCCTTTGATAGAGGATCTACAAACGTTAAAAAGGTAGCGTAGGGACTTTACCAAGTTATCCCAGCTCACCAGTAATAAATATTTTATCTATGCTCCTAATAAAAACAGGAAAGATTTGAGTGTTTCTTTATTTATTTGTAATAAAAAAAGATTAGGTATTTTTTGCGTCATTGCAGATTTATAGAGTGTCTGCACAATGCAAAGGAGGGTACACGCCGGTTCCGGAGACTCTTGACACCACCCTCGGATCATACACGGGCAATTTAGTCATGAAATAGTCTCCCCGGATACCTAATTATTCAGGGAATAAGCGTGCGCGCGCGTTTTTCGTTTGCTAATGAAACATTATCAATGCACTTTTTAGATTATATTTGCAGTCGGGTTTTTGTTTTTAAATTATTACTGGTTTATAGGAGAAGGAAGCAAACGATCAAGTAGGTCACGTGATGGTAAATTAACACTACCTCCCACGGAGAAATTCCATACCTGGGGTGAGACCCAGGTTTCATTGCCGACCTTTCAGGAATGGTTAAGCTCTTTTCTTAAAAGATCTTAAACTATATTGTTTCGGAAAATATGCAGCTTCCAACTGATTTCACAAAGGTTTAGTACGAGTAAAAATTTTAGCGGACTCTTACAAACAGGATCGCCACATATCAAAATAGTGTTGGTATAATTTGGAGTTTGTTATGTAGAATAAACTACCTTTTTTCAGGCAGGCATTTTATAAGAGGTGACCATGGTTTACTAGGTAGAGTTTCACAGCGGCTTCCTGGTTCCACCGCCTTATATAATATTACTGTCGCCATAACGTCAGCGCTTGTCGTTGACGCGTTACAGTTTGGAGGCAAGCTAGCCTGTAAACTTACTTGCAAGAGACCTAACAACCAGGCCACAAGTTGGCAACGCACCACTTTTAGTTTCTATAGGCAGTGTGAGTTCTTACTATCAGGGAATCCGTCTGCTTGTTTTCCTTTCAATATTATAAAAAACTGACAAACTTGCTAGGACTCACCTATTCCTTTCGATATATAAAATGATGTATGATAATAAGCCTATGCTTGACTTTTACAAGCTGTCTGGCCAGAAGATAGATTCTGTATTTTAATACAACCTATTTTTATAAATTACATTCAAACGCTTTTGCTGCTTTTGAATAATATGGATATGATAAGGATTTTATTGTAACGTAAGATTTAAACATTCATGTGACCAAGTATACTTACTACGTATTTCCTCAAAGTCGTATCGATTTACAAAGAAAACGTCGAATATGAAATATAAAGTAGGATACTTTTTCTTTACGTAACGATAGCGTGAGGCGACCGTGCGTTACTTGCATTTGTTAATGATATATATTGTGTGGCGCAAGTTGGAAGCTAGAACCGCAAATTAATCTGATGACCATAATAACATTATTGTAAATAAATTAAAATAATTAAATGTCGTCACGCCCATATATCCTCGTAAGGGTAAGCAGAAGTACATAAATAGTATGCACCCACGACTAGTCGTCGATATTAGGTCCTATGATGTAGCAGGTGGTAAGTTAGACGCCATTCGGGCACAAATTAATTCTTAGGCAACGTTATGTTTTCCAGATAAATTGAAAAAATCATGAATACAAAATATTATGAACAACTTGCCCGACCCGGGAGTCCAACCCAGGACCACTCACGTCAAAGTCGGACACCGAACCCACTCGACTGCAGACACTCGAAAAATTTATTTATAATATTACCAACTAAAATAGTATCTGTTATTTGGATATATAAAAATCTAACACCTTATAATTGGAGGTCCTATGTTCAATAGCAGCTATGAATATTTTCAAAGTATGTTCTTTACAAATAGGTGATCGGTTTTCGAAATTCTCCTTTCGTTTAAAATATACACAACCGAGAGTTGAAATTGAACGAGCAAAAAATTAAAGACGAAAGATGGGACCTTTATAAAGATACGAATAAATCTATATACATATACTAATACAAATGAATAGGGAACAGTGTTGATAAAATGATAAATAAAATCAAGTGTTTTAGTTACGATAGCTTTACAGATTGAAGTTTGACTTTAGTCCGGTTGGGTAAACAGAATTACTATCAACGTCAAGCAAGTAAAAGCACTTGACTTAACCCACACACGACCAAAGAAAGTGTATTATTCGGTCGAGTTGTAACCGTTGTCGACGTCCATATAGATTTCCGACTTGACGCGCGTGCCTATTACGTCATATATGCCTCTAGAGTGCTCGTTAGACTCTAGATGTTCTTCAAAATAGCTATTAATGACATTTCAAAGGGATTTTTTTCCATGGTGATAATTTTTACATCGTATTCTTATTATATCACCTCCCCGTGTCTATCCGTAGGTAGAAAGCAATTGTCCGGGCCCGGAGCGTAAGGGCAGCAGCGCCACAGAGACATCACAGTCACTAACCCGCCTGCCCAGCGCGGTAATTTTGAGTAAACCGAAGCTATCTCTGTCTGTAATGTTATTATGGACAATCCACTGGAATATGACGGAATTAACAATTTTTTTTTTTTGATAAAGTCGTCAAAAATCGATTTCCAAACCGCTCACATGGCTAAATCTTGAGCCATACATACATTTAATGTAATACAAAAATGTTTTATAGAAAATAATTACGGTTCCTCATAAATAAATAACTTCTATGAAATCATCTTAAAGACCCTCGCGAACGAGGTCGTAGGTAACAACTAGTATTACCATAAAAGCACTGTAAAACGACCACTTCTGACCAACCCTAATAGTTAACTTCACTTTGAAGTTATTCTCCAACAATTTAGTCGGATTTATTAACGCGATGTAATATTCATCCACAAAACATTTCATCTGGTTAAATCAGTTGCCGGTTATTCAAGTAGATTATTTCCAACTGAATTAAAGCTCGCATTCACGGTACAGCTATTTAGAGTTTCACCCCGAAACTAGATAATAAACCACTTTAAACTGTTGAGATTGTTTTCCATTGATTCTCTGTGCTATACTCTGTTTTGCTTTTTTCTGTATTGCTTGTATATTGCCTATTGTTAAGACTCTCTTACACGCATATAAGATGTATATGGCATACGTTCGGGTAAGTAGTAGTTTTTGCAAATTTTATATTGTAGCTAATTGTAACATTGAAAACTTTGTATTAACTTAGAATAAATCATTCGACGATGTGTTGCCAAATTCAACATGAGCATTTGTTTAATTACTTGATATAATCTCAATTTTAGAAAACACTATGTTTTCTTAAAGTTATTTTTACCAACTAACTTCTCAAAAGAAGAAGGATCTAAAATAGGTTGTATTTTTACCTCAGAACTCCGTTATTATGAACTTATTGAAAACATTTTTTGTTTTGAGGTATCTTATTTTTCATTAGAATTTCAGCTATTTTTGTAATTTTACTTACCAACTCGAATCAGAAACCAATTAAATAAACATATTTCTCTTAATGTTTTAAAAGTTGATGGTTTTCAGGTTTAAATTAACTATTAATTTACAACTATCAGGTTACTAAAATTGTTGGTACTAAAATTGTTCTTACCTTGATTTAATTTTCAAATGGTATTATTATCGACACGGGTCGAAACATACTATGCCAATGATACATGAACGAAGTGCGTCGGCTGATTTTATGTTCCAATATATTCGGCTCATATAAGTTCCGAACTTACGCGGCAGAAACTCAGTTTTGCAACTCCGTGTGTATTAAATGTTTCGAGCGCTTATAGCTGTTATCAAAACATTGCCGCTGAACTTAAGTTCGACCGTCCACTATAACACAACGTACTTTTGGCATAATGTCGTCTGTGAAATACAGTACAATGAAATGATATTTTTTAAATATAAGAGGAGGTAAACGGGCAGTTGGGTCACCTGATGGTAAGTGATCACCGCCGCCCACGAACATCTTCAACACCAGAGGCCTCACAGGCGCGTTGTCGACCTTTTAGGACATACAAATGGCATTGGAAACACCGTTAATGAGAGCTTTCATATATTTATAGCATCGCTTCAGTATTACAAACGAATGCTGCAGTCTATAAGCGTTAGCAAATGGAATGATATGAAATAATCTCCCGTGTGCCGCGCAGCGCGTGTACCGACGCAGTGCTCAACCCAAATTGAAATGTAAATATAAGGTCGCCGTTTTGAGATCAACTTGCTTACATCTATTTTTACCATCTAAATTATATTACGAGGGCGTGTTATCTCACAATTATATTATGATTTAAATTTTTAACTGAAATTGAAAAAAGGGAGAGACTTTCTAATTGTGTTAATGGTCGTAGACTAGATAATCTAAATATACAAAAACGCAAAGATGACTGATTGACAGATCTTCAAATATAAGCCCAAACTACTGAACGCATTGGGCAGAAATTTGACATGTAGATAGCCACTATGGTGTAGGAATCCGCTAAGAAGGGGTTTTGATAAATTTTCCCCCCTAGGAAATATGATAGGAATGAATTTTTTTTATGAAAATTTGTAAATTTTCGACTGATCGAACTAAAATTGAAGATTGGAGCTATTGTGATAAAGGCGTCCGCTTAAATGTAAGTTATATGTATTGTATATTTATTGCGAGAACCGAAGCTGCAGGCGGCAAGCTGGTAATGAATAATCATAATCGCTCCAGAAATTACAAGAAACCATTAATATAAAGGATAGATGGAAAAATATAAAAAGTGGTTGAGGCTTCCGTGGTGTAAAGGTACGGCCGTCGCCTGCTAAGTCCGCCAGCCGCTTAGGTCCCGGGTTCAATTCCCAGGTCGGGCAACATCTCTTAAAATGTTTTTCAAATTATTCTGAGTAAGCATGACATTGTCCGGGATTGGAATGTACCCGAGTGGCGATAGGCT
>DVZN01000973.1:0-11157 GCA_018237365.1 Caria ino melicerta
GGGCACATTCCAATCCCGGGCAATGTCATGCTTACTCAGAATAATCTGAGAAACATTTTAAAAAAAGTTGCCCGACCAAAGTGCAAGTGTTGTTTAAAAAGTGTAAACAAGATAAAGATATATTTTTTATCATATCGCAGAAAAATCCTTTCCTTTTAGTAAAAAAATAAAGTTTATCTTAATATACTCAAGGGTTTATCCCTTCAGGGTAATAGGTAAGAAATCCTACCTTCCTGCCAATCCATGTACAAAGATCCATAATCCTCCAGACTTTCGTCCTGTTGCTTCGTCTATAAGTTTTTTCACGTCTTGGTGATCCGCCTGAAAACACAAACTCAGTAGCACTAGACAAATCCATTTCTACTCTACTAATACTATTACATATTCTATAAATAAATTTACTATGGAACTCCATTTATACTTGAACATATTTTCAACACTGTTTTATAAAACTTTATGTTATGTTAGCAGATAAATAGTTTACGAAACTTTTATTTAACAAATATTTATTTCATTTAAAAATATATTTCATCAAAAGAGCGCGTAAACGTTTAATACTTTAGGCTTTATAAAATAAACGAGACATTTAAATATCTTCGACCGTTAAATGTAGTATTAATACATAAGCCAGTTTAAGAATGATGTCATTGTTTTGAATCAAGAGCGATCTTGCTCCTTGCTCCTAGGGTTATTAAAATATTGTATTTTTATCAATCAGTACATGTGATAAACTCCCAACCACGTCTGTCTGTCTGTCTGTCTGTCTGTCTGTCTGTCTGTCTGTCTGTCTGTCTGTCTGTCTGTCTATCTGAATGCGACAAACTAAAGATTTTCATGTAGTATACAGATGATAATGATATGCACTATTACCATCATTGGTGTGTATAGACGGCGTGAAATTCCTACCACCAGGATATTCGTCTGCTTGTTTGCCTTCTAATATTATTTAAAAAATCACACATATCAGGTATGCGATGAAGATGTAGACGTACGTATAGTGAGTAGTGTTTTAAATATCGCAAAATCATGTCGTTAAAGTTATAGTTCAAATATCTGCGAGTAATCGTATCTGATAATCTATACGTATACAAATTAATAAAATTGAAGTGTCTGTAACATAAAAAATAATAATAACAGTTTTTCAACAAGTGAATGTGAAGAGTCCTATTTCAATGTGTGAAAGTTTATGCAATCAATGTACCAAAATTATTTTTAAATTTTATGTATGTCTGTTTGTTACGAGTTATCTTCGAACCTATTGGCAAGAACGATTTAGAGTAGCTTTCAATCTAGCTAAAGCACAGTTAAAGTTGTACAGCTAGTATGTAGTATGTACCTCTGCCTACCATTTCTAGGGCATATGGGCGTGACGATATTTATTTATTTATTTTATTTTTAAAGCACAGCTAAAGTTGCAGCGAGTTACTTAGGCTATTTTTATTTAAGAAAATGAATCTTAAGTCAATGTCAGTGACTGACGAGTATTTTATTCATCGATGATTTCAAAATTACCGATGAACAAAATACTCGTCAATCACTGAGACTAAATACGAACTTCGTATCACATTTTTATGTTGTTGGTAGACATGGTATGAATTTCAAAAATACATGTCCGAGATTACCGAGTATTTTATTCATAGGTCATCGGAAATCATCGCTAAATGTTCAAAAATAGCACCCCAGGTCCTAAATAAATTAGTGTCCCTATAAAGGATAGTAATTTCTATGTCTGGGAGTTTGTCGATTAGACAAAATGTATGAAAAAAGTATGGTGCCACTGGGGATCGAACCCAAACCTCCGGCGTTTCGGACCGATCTGCTAGCCTCATACCTCATACACAATTCATTCGTTGAATTTATCATTCTTATACTTTATCCACTACACCGAAAGTTACGCTCAGAGGTTACGCTTAAACACTCACGAGAAAAATGAATATTGATTACTGTGTATCTATATAGGTACGTATATTTTCATCGCTTTCTGTGAGATTAAATCTATTCGTGTGATTTATCAACATATATTTATTAGTACATATTGATAAGTAGATACATATGTTTATCACATAAAAGCTTTCCATGTCGGTGTCCGAAGCTCAGAGTAATCGATCGGCGTCGTTAGGTTTTTATGCTCCCATTCGAGTATTGAGTCAGACAGTAACTAATAATGATAATAAAAGATATTAAAAATGTATTTCACAACACTCTATTTTTAAGAGTGACATTATAAGAGTGATATCCGTATGTCATTGTCCCTCACACTGTATACAGTAGCTACAGGAAATTGAGTATTATTAAACGAATTATTTTTAAGGTGCCGCATTCTATATTATAAAGCTATATATGCGTTATACGCGCTTAATTTTTAAGTAAAAAAGGAAGTGCTTGTATTTTGACAGTTTTATCTATCAAAGTATCTAATAATTTGAGTCAACATAAATAATTTAATCAAGGGGCCCTTTAGTAGAATTTGCCACAGGCCTCACGCTGGCTTAATCCTGCCTTGGGGTGCTTTTTTTTAACATTCACCGATGTTTTCGAAATCACCGATGATTATAATACTCGTCAATCAATGACACTAAATACGAACATCGTATCACATTTTTATGTTGTTGGTAGACATGGTGACACCCCTGCTTTACTGAGGTATAAATTTCACAAGCTAAGTCAACCCCTCAAAAATTTGCTTGTTTCGGTGGACCCTCCACTGATAAATTTCTACTACATTCCCATAATTTTACAATTAAAAAAATATATTTTTAAAGTCAAAAGTCTCAGAAACCGGTGTGTATGTATGAAGAAAGTAATGAATGTGGAGGAAACTAGGCAAGTATGTAGGATTCGTGACACTTGACACACGACACTCTCTGCCTACGTCGTAAGGGACTTGGCGTGAAGATATATGTGTGTGAATATATTTTTACATATATACATATACAATTTTTCAATTAAAATTGAAAAATTGTATATGTATCATGTTATCAATGTTAAAATTAAATTTAAGCGTATATCTTTTTTTATACGGCATTGGAAGTCAAAACAAGTAAACGGATTTGCTGATGGTAAGAAATTTACGCCGCCTAAAGACACCAAAGGTGGTAATGGCGCGTTACCAACGTAAGGTCGGTATGTCAGGCCTCGTGCAAAATTAAGTTTACCGGCTACCTTACTCTTCAAACCTGAACACGTCCGTCGACCGTCAAACCGAGCGAACCGCTGCGAAACTCTAGCACCTATTCAAAAGTCACAGTGTTAGTTACAGTAAGCCTTTAACAAGCTTCCTGGCAAGAAGGCAGATAGTTTATTCTGCAAAGGAACCCGGATCAACACGGGGACCAATTTACATCTAATTACCGTGGGCCCTTGGACCACTATAGGAGGCACTAAACCAGGTGGTACAAATCAAGAGCCTTACCTGGAGTATTATTTTCAGAATAATTATATTTAGTGAAACTGGTGTTCTTTTTAGACTTTATCAACACGTCTCTGATTAAATTTGTATCTGATTTTCGTCTTCTTTTTCTTAGCTTATATGAATAATTACTATTAATTGACTTGAATGATGTTTCTGACGCAGAACATAATCTACTGCTACATATAGAGTTAGAGTCATTTTGATCCATTGCCTCTGAACTGCTTGATGAGATAGTCAATTGGTTTTTCGTCTTCTTCCTAGGTTGTTCATTTTCTCCATAGGACTCGCGTCTATATCGCTTATTGTTAAACATTTTTGCACTAACATCAGACGAGGATTCCTCTAATGGAAAATCTTTATAGAAAGAAAAGTTTACGTTCATAGAGTTATCAATAACGGATCCCGTCCTTGTCGAAGAATTTTCTTTTTCCTTGCGTGGACTGTCGTCAGTGATCATTATACTTACAAAAGGTGGCGTCTTATTAGCTTCTCGAAAGGAATCATAATGTAATTGATCCCAAGAATTATCGATATTAAATTGTGTAACACATTTACGTACGGCTTCAACCGAATCACTTATATTTGGATCGTTTATGTCAATTGTATTTACGTTGTTTTTACCTTTTTCTGCTTTAGTAAAATCGTTTTCATATATCGTTTCCATTTTTAACGGCCAGTATTATGTGATGTCTTCGGTTATAATTATTTATCGAACTTATTTATATTTGTTTGGTTACAATTTGAATAAATGTATGAGACATAATGTTTAGTATCAAATTTTCAAATATACCCTCCAGTACTCAATATTATATCTAGCAGCCATCAACAACACTGAAAATATAAAATAACTAACGGCCGGTTTCAGAACTTAATCTGTTCTTTATATTGCCTACTGCTGATAGCGCTTTGTCCACTTTTTGATATGGAGATATGTGATAACGCTATATCGACCGCGATAGTAGACAAAATCAAGGATAGATTGAGTAGGTGCTGAATTTAAACAATACTTATTATATTTAATAATTAAAACTTAAACAATATCGAATTTCCGGTCGACAGATCGCGGCGATCTGAGATAGAAACCAATCTTTTAATTGATCATCCTTATAACTGCAATCTAAAAATTGACAAGTGAGACAGTTTATATAACCGCTTTACCTATTCCTGCCGCCATAACGTCAGTGCTACTAGCCGGTGAACTTATTTTTGCACAAGGACTAAAATCTTTGCAACGCAGCATTACCACCTTTGGTGTCTATAGGCGGCGTGAATTTCTTACCATCAGGAAATTGGTACCCGCAGCCTTGACTGCGTTTGAGAAATAACTAGTTATTGCTGAAATCTGTTAACATTTGGAGACTTTCCCTTGCAATATAAACAGTTTTAAAGTGTAACTTATTTTTATCGCCTGAATTTTTTTTCGTCTTCCGGTCTACCTAAATTCAATGTCTAGCATTCAAATAAATAAAAAACAATTTTCATTGCATTTTTTATTTAGAAATAAAGGTTATTTTTTTTTTTCTTTTTTTTTCATCACACACTTGTTTCATTAGTATTTAAGTCGAAATTGTACGTAGATTAAGTTGAAACGTATATTTCAAGGCATGTGTCCTGGTGGTGGGCGTTAGTAACCGCGAAAAAGTTGGTATGACTATAGCGGTTGCTATCGTACTACGTAACGATATTTTACAAGTAAAAAAAAGTATTGTTTGTATATACGGTATAAAATTGTTCCATTTCAAATAAAGTTTATATTTTTATGCATGCATTATATTCAGAAGGAGGCAAATGAGCAAGTAGGTCACCTGATGGTAAGTGACCACTACCGCCCACGAACAACTGCCACACCAGGGGCATCACAATTGCGTTGCCGACCTTTTAGGAATGATTAAGCTCTTTTCTTAAAGTTCCCCATGTCATAATATTCCGGAAACAACTCCGCTGGTAACTGGTTCCACAAAGGTGTAGTATGAGGTAAAAAAATTCAGTGGAATCGTACCGTTGAAGATCGCTATGTGTCCAAATGGTGTGGGTGGAATTTGGAGTTCTGACGCGAAGTCCAAAAATGGAATGCAGCGGCGGGGATTAAAGCGAACAACCAACAACGGTTAAACCATGCTCGATGGTGAAATCCTTAAGTAAAACCATATTAGTGTGTGTAGATATATTATTTTGATTGCATTTTGTATATTTTTGTTTAGTTATAGTGCACTAGTATAATGTTAATAAATGAATTAGTGCAACATGTATTTTCGATTCTGCCAAATACCAAATCTCACATAATCTGTGAATAAGCTTCGGTAAGGTTTCACGGTCACCACTTTACCCTAAGCGCTTGACTGACTGAGATGACTTTTAACTATTTTGAATCCTGAAAGTCCGATTTCACGAATTCGGGTAGTAATAAAATGTAAATTAATTAAACAAATTGAATTGGAAGTTCCTTACGCCTATATAACATACAAAAACACGTGCGTTAACCATTGATCATCCTGCTTGATCGTATTATTACAATAGGTAATTAAAAATAATACCTGCAATTATTCTACTTATTGATGTAATCTCATTGAGCATAGTAATATGTAGGACCATCAAAATAGAGAATATTTAAAATATTATTTATATAGACAATAGAAAATGTTTATGACGTAGTTATATAGTTAAAGGCGTTAACCGAGGCATTCACGTTACGACAGTATATGGCTTTGTTGTAAGCGGTTTGTACGACCAAGGCCACGTTAAATGGTCTGTTATTGGAACCGCGCGAATTGCAACGGTCCGTAGGACTTCGCTACGTGAGTACCCCGCTTTAAACATTACGTTAACCAACTCGATTGTGGAAATCTTAAATAGCAGCTTTTTACGCCCATGCTAAAAATGACAAGAAGAAGACAATCAATTTGACGCTTGACATTTAATTTTTCGACGATGTCAATGTCAAGCGTCAGCCGGGAATTCCGAATTTGTAATTTTAATTTTTTGTTTACATAACACAACATTCATTTTAATATTTGATTTGAAGAATTGTTTTTTACATTTGAACCATTACTTGCAAAAAATAATTCGAGACAATAATATTATGAAAGTAATGAATTAAATAAATAATTGCTTTCAGTGGTATATAATTGAGAATTCATCATGCGTTACGGTTTTAAAAAGAAATATTTATGTAGTGGATTAGTTGTTGTTTCACTTATAATATTGTTGCATCCAGATATGAACGGTAGAGGTAGCTATGACTTCATAGATACAAATTATATACTACGAAATCTATTAGAGGAAACAACCTCGAATTTCTCTAGTACTGCTTTGAGCGATTGTGATTACTTTGATATTATTAACGATGATACAACTTTGTCAATTAATTTGGTTGATAGTGATCTGTATGAGGGTCATAGGATTAAAGAAGGTGGTGAATATTCCCCAAACGATTGCAAGCCAAAATACAGTACAGCTATAATTGTTTCTTACAGGTTTGTACACAAGTAGTTATTACAAGAAAAAACTAGTTATGAGAATTAAAATACACTAGTTGCTGCCCGCGATATTGCCTGCGATTACACACTGTCACAGAATGCATAAGAAAAATAAAGATTCACAGCTCCTTAGGTGATAGCCTGATAATATGTAGTCTATGTGTTGATCCGACCTGTTAGTAATATTCATACAAAATTTGAAGTAAATCTATGCAGTACTTTTTGAGCTTAGCCTGGACATACATACAAACAGACAAAAAATCTAAAAACTTTATTTTTGACTTCAATACTGATTTTAGATCACGCCCCAATTATTCTTTAAAAAAATATTCAATGTACAGCTTTGACTCATACGATTTTATTATATGTATAGATAAATATTATTCTTTTATCCAAGAGCCTTGGTGGTCTAGTGGTTAGAGCTTTGAACTTTCAATCAAGTAGTGCAGGTTTGAACCTCACTATGTACCAATGACTTTATAACTTAATTACATTTTCTGAGTGCTCTTATGGAGAAGGAAAACATTGTAACCTGGATTTGTGTATTGGAATTCGTCCTAATCTAGGATTGGGCCAGGTTTCCCTCATGAGTTGAAGAGTTCAGATTGCAGTTACTCTGTGTAAAAACTAGCACCATTGTCAAATCCCTTAAATTAGGTAGCCGACCCTGATATAAATATATATATATTCAGAGATGATCCTATAAGTAACTTACACTAACAGTTATAAACTTAAAATTAATTTGTATCACCTCAGAAAATAGGTTGCTGACTCAGTATAATTGTTGGAGTGGGGACTATAATGCTGGTTTTCTGTCAGCACCTTCCTAAAAATACATAGAAGTGGCTTAGTTAGGAGTGGCTATGTTAATATTTGTTTTAATTTTAAAGTGTTATATTTCCTATTTCATTTGAGCAAAATTTATAATGTAAAAAAGCCATGATCAATTATACTAAATTGAATATCGAGGCTAAATAGTTAGTTTAGATAAAACAATTTCAACTGTCGATCTAGTAAAGACTATTATTATTTAAAATATCAGGAAACCAGCAAGATGGCCCGAAGAACCTGAGACTGGGATGTTGAACCTCTTGAATTGTAACTTTGCGTAAGGAAGTTTCAAACATCAAAAACATGCGAGTGCAGTCACAGATAACAGTTATATAATCATATATGATATCATCTTATATAGAAGAACGGGAGTAGGCTAGGACAAAGAAGAAGAATTTTATTTTTTCATCCCTATTTACACACTTTAGAGAGAGTAGAGGAGTGTTATGCACTCTAAATCAAAATTAAAACGAAAAAAGAATTTAACTATATATTTATTAGATACCTTAATATTTAGGTATCTAATAAATATATTGCTTTGATATTAGTGATTAATTAGTGAGAAACAAAAGATTTTCCTACAGTAATAGATACCCTAAATATTGACTGAGTCTATAAGCTGCTACTATTACAAAACATCTATTAAAAATCCATTTATTAGTTTTTGTGTGAAAAATGAAGAAACAAACAGACAAAAAATTCATTTTGGGTTTGGTAGCTTGTACACAGTATGTAGCACTTATTCTTTTTATAAAATACTAGCTGTCACCTACGACTTTGTTCGCATGGGACAAATTAAATTCTCATTACACGTACACGGTACACGGTAAATCCCTTGGTAATTATTTTAGGGATTAAAAGTAGCCTATGTGTTATTCTGAGTCTTCAGCTACCTACATTGTTGTTATATGTACAGACAAGAATTCTAAACTATATTTAATTATGATGCAGGGATCGTGCTGAACAATTGCGTGGCTTCCTTGTTTACATGCACCTATTTCTACGAAGGCAAAGAATACATTACAGAATATATGTTGTAGAACAAGTAGACACTAAACCATTTAACAGAGCTAAACTAATGAATATTGGAGCAATGGCTGCAGTGCGTGATGGGTATCCCTGCCTTGTGTTACACAACGTAGATTTGTTGCCCCTCAGACCAGCCAACTTATATGCATGCTCCAAACTACCTCGGCATATGTCCTCCAGCATAGATAACTTCAGGTAACCCATGTTTTACTTATTTTATCAAATTCTAATAAGACAAGACTAGACAAATTCTTCAAATTGCAAGAGGCACCAGCAAATTGAGATGCTAGTAGTGTGTTTTTAAATGAAATAATAATAGTAATTTTGCCCATGTGGGTTTTTACATTTTCTTTTATTGGAGGGAAGCTTAATTATTTTACGAAATCAAAAGTAGCCTCAGTTAAATAAAAGATCCTTCAAAATTGATCCAGCCGTTTCGGAGATAGCCTGAGCAATTGCTGCTGCCTATCCCTTCGTTGATAATAGGCGTGAAGGTACTTTTTATAAAGCTGAAAAGATAACTTGTTTGTTTGAACATGCTAATCTCAGGATATAGGTACCTGACAGATTAAAATAATTTTTGCATAGTCCTTAACGAAGGTTATAGAATATTTAAACTTTCACTATAAACTTTTTTATTTTACAATATTTCTTTGCCAAATAGTTTCGTTTCCCTTAAAAACATCCTCAGGGCTTGAATTTTAAATCACTTCATGCTATAAAATATGAGCAGTCGCTTCGTCTCTGTCTGTCCATATATATGCTCAGATCTTTAAAACTATGGGTCGCTAGTTATATACAATTTTAAGTAAAACAAAACTAGTTGGCATTGAAATATTGTAATATAATAATAATCGCCTCTGTGGTCGAGTGGTGTCGGTGTCCGACATTGACGCGAGGGGTCCCGGGTTCAATTCCTGGGTCGGGCAACTTGTTCTAAGTATGAGTTTTTTTCAGTTTCTCTGAAAAACATAACGTTCCTGGGATTGGATTTGTGCACGATTGGCTATGGACTTTCCACCTGTCATGGGACTTTATATCATCGGCTAATCGTGGGTGCATACTACTACTGCCTACCCTCAAGGATATATGGGCGTGATGATATTTGTTTTTTATTTTATATAATAATAATTAGTGAAACAAATACAAATGTAGTAATCATTTTTATTTTGATGAATATCATGACATTGTCTCATCAAGCGGAGACAGTAAGCAGTATCAAATAATGTAACTTTTGTTTCAGATTTGTCCTGCCATATTTAACTCTTTTCGGAGGAGCCATATCAATAGCCTCTAAGCAATTTAAAATAGTGAATGGTATGAGTAACTTGTACTATGGCTCGGGTGGTGAAGATGATGATTTCTATTCTAGGCTTAAAGCCAATAATTTACCTATATGCAGATTTAAGCCTAAGACAAGCTGGTATCATATGAGTTCTAATAATAATGAACAACTCAGAAGGTCAGTCTAAGTATAAAAAAAACAATATTCTATAAAGATAAATAGCTAAAATTAGCAACCCGTCCCGGCTTTGCATGGGTGCAAAACTTGAATGTACTCGTCACAGACGTTATATTAGAAACCTCTACAATTATCAGTGTTTCTGCATTATATTGTTCATGTATTATACTTATAAACCTTCGTCTTGAATCACTCTACTTAAAAAAAATCGCATTAAATGCAGTTGTGTAGATTTAAAGATCTAAGCATAAATAGGGACCGACAGACGAGAAATGACTTTATTTTATGCACGTACATACATACATATCTTTACGCCAAGTCCCTTACGTGGTAGGCAGAGAGTATCGAGTGCCAAGTATCACGACTTCTTCATTCTTCCCTAGCTTCCTCCACATTCATTAATTACCCTCTTCATACATACATTTCGGATACTTTTAACAAGAAACTTTGAAAGAAACTTATTATTTTTAAACCTCTATTCATCGATACCCCACTTAATATAGTTCGAAATTTTTATTTTTTACAATATGACGCTAGATTGCAGCCATATTGAATTTTGATTACTATCAAGTCTTCAATGGCTCTGGAAAGATTAAGACAAATCGAGTACCTAACGTAAGAATCATCAAAATCGGCTCACGCACTTAGTCACAGTGCCACAAAGGAACATACGTAAATACATAGCCTGTTATACATATAATCTTCCTTTTCGTTGCGCAGTTGGATAAAAATATTCCTAAGTAAAATAGATAAATATGCCAGGATAAATTAAAAACTGCATCAAATACCGCGAAATTCATCAAAATCGATGAAATCGTTCGAGAGATATCTAATTTTAAAAATTGAAAAAATCGTATACCTTTATATTTAAAGAGCTCAAAATAACTTAAAACATATTTTGAGTTCTAAAAACATCGTAAGCAAGCACTTAGTGGGTGACATTAGTG
>DVZN01000974.1:0-11150 GCA_018237365.1 Caria ino melicerta
CGGGCACATTCCAATCCCGGGCAATGTCATGCTTACTCAGAATAATCTGAAAAAACGTTTTTAGAAAAGTCGCTCGACCTGGGAATTGAATCTGGGACCTAAGCGGCTATCGGTTTTAACAGGAGACACCGTTACACCACAGAGGCGATTTTATTACAATATTATTAAAAAAATGTGACGTTAGACTATAATATACATATTAGGTTTAAAACTTATGTTATATGAAAACTAGTAAACCTCGAATAAAAAAGGGCAATACATTCACAAAATACCTCTTAAAAGTCCACATTCTCTCAATATTGCTGAAAGTCTCGATTTAACCGCGTCGGGCCCTAAATGTATGTAAATTTTATTTAAAAAAAATGCAAGTGGCCGGCCACATGTCGCCGGACCGGGCGATTGCCGGCCGTTGGTTTTATATTTTTATTGAAGCCACTTTGGCCCACCTTTCTACAACGCTCCATTTGATTCCAGACTGCGTCTCCACTTTGATTTTATTGGCGTACTCACTTATTCGTGGCCTTGCCTGTTATTGCCATACTATTGTAGGCATTAAATATTTCTAGAAAACTAGTCATATTATTATAAGAAAATAATATGCTTGCTTTAGGGTTACATTAATTTGTGTAATTTGTGCTGAGCTATTTATATATTTATATTACTTTTATATATTTAAGTAAGTGTATAAAATAATTTTGTTTATTTATTAACAATTCAAAAACTGCAAAAAAACAAAAAAGTTAATTTTTAAGAAATCGGTGAAGGTACTTATAGAATGGAATATATAACGTAGTCTTTCTTGTTACGTTATTTTTTTCTTTACTTCCTTTTTTCAACACACATTTATAAATGCGCATGTGTGCACATAAAGATAAAAAAGTGCAAACTTGAAAATAGAACTGATTCTTTAGATCTCAAAACTTCGTCATATAATTTTCAAAAAATAACTGTCTTGTTCTTTCTAAATTCCACAAATTACTTTTGATAATATCAAACGATAGTTCATTTGAAATTATCAATATCATTAACTTTCTCTTTTTTTCCAAACTTCACAAAGACTTTTGATAATATCAAAAGACCTATGTGTATTTAATACACATTGAATCAAGTTTTAGAGTAAATAGATTTTTGATATTATGACTGTACGGAGCTGCCAGCAATATCTGATATTATAATAATACTGAAATATAACATGAAGCACATCCATCCGATACAGCGGGTGTCCAGTTTTACGAGGCGCCCCTAATCTTAGAACACCTTTTATTAAAAACATCACGTGAGCTCTACTCGTAAAAATTGACCGTAGTCTGACATCTCAATTTTAGCTTGGCCATCAAAGCGACTTCATCTAGGTATTTTTCAGACAACTATTATCTTTAATAAAACGATTTGAGTTATTTTTGTTTTGAAAAAATGAAAGTGAACTTGAAGTCAGTTTTTGCACATTGTACTGCGTTTATATTGACTTAATATTACTAATGGCATTCTACAAATAAAACGCTCATACATTATTCGAAAGTGGTCAATAGTCTTCGGCGTGTTTAAATAAAGAGTAATTAGTTATGTGGAAAAAACTAGGCAAAAAAATATGTAGGAATCTTGACTCCTCACACTTGATACTCTCTGCCTACTTCGCAAAGGGACTTGGGGTGAACATAATATGTATGTATGTAATATTGGTCAAAATGATGAGGTACCTAATTAAATAAATAAGTATCCCTGGACAAATCACTTAATTTAACTCCAAAGGAAGCAACTTATGTGGTTGTGTTATGGGTGTTAGTCAAAGCATAGAAATACATATATAAATACCAGAATAAATTTAATAAACACCCAAATCCAGAAATTTGAACGTCTATGTTCATCAATCAAATGTCCGTCCCCGTCGGGAATCGAACCCGAGCCTTGCTATGTGTTGACGTGGTAAGGTAGCTTCGCTACTACTCGGCCAGCGAGACAGTTTCAATTATCATTGTACAACCATCTACGAAAATTCTTTCCAATATTACACCTGAAGATAACTATATCTACATACATACATATCTTCACGCCAAGTTCCTTACGGGGTAGGCAGAGAGTATCGAGTGCCAAGCATCACGACTCCTACATATAGGGTCTAAAATAGTAAATACCAAGCTTTCATGTGATCTATACATATAATAAAACAGTAACTCAGCTGAGTGTGTAGATGAAATATTTTTTAAAAACAATAACTGTTATGTATTGTATATAAGATAGAGAATCTTAAACAACGGTTATTTTTTTTTGACTGTTTGTCTGTACGCTTTTCACGCAAAATCTACTGGACGGGTTTTTATCAAATTTTGCATAGTAGTAGCTTATACCTCGGGTCAACATTAAGGATACTTTTTGTGCCGGGAATATCCTTCTTTCTCATCAAAAACTATAAAAGGAACATTCGGTACTAGCCAGTTTAAGCTGCTTTCATCGCATTGAAAATAAGTGCTAAACTGGGCCAGGTTAAACTGGTTAATAAAAAGTGAATTCTGTATATTAAAGATATTTTAAATAAAACCGGCCCAGTGCGAGTCGGGCTCATGCACCGAGGGTTCCGTACAGTTATTAAAAATGTTAAAATATTACGGTTACTGTATGAGAGTTTTACTTTATATTTATTTAGTTATATGATAAAAAATATTTAACGGAGTTGTAAGGAGTACGCGAACGAAGTCGCAGGCAACAGCTAGTATCAAATATAATATTATCGTTCTAGTTTTGAGTGATTTTAGAAGATAACTAAAGTTTTTGAATAGGTACTCGTAATTATGAGTTTGGATGTTCATCAATAATTTTGAATCTTTAAAATTTGGAAATGTTAAATATATTCCAGAAAAATGGATGAGTAAAATAAGGCCGGCAGACTAAAGCGCATAAGTCACATAAATCGTGATAAATTTGCCAAGCCTTAAATGCATTTTAATGCCTTAAAGGTATATCAAATTAGTCTATGCCTTTTAAGGCCTTAAAGGTATAGTAGATTCGTCTATGCCTTTTAAGACCTTAAATGCCTTTACGGCCTTAAAGGATTAGTAAATTTATATATGCCTTTTAAGACCTTAAAAGCCTTTTAAGTCCTAAGGGTATAGCAAATTTGTCTATGACTTTTAAGGCCTTAAATGCCTTTTAAGGCCTTAAATGCCTTATAAGGGCTTAAATGCCTTTTAATAGCAAATTTGTCACGATTTTTGTGACTTATGTGCTTTATTTTGTCGGCCTTAGCCCTTATACATTTATTTTTCCTGAAATATATTTAACATGATCAAATCTTTCACAAATGTTGTATGTCGTTTTAAAACATGCCATACAGAACGTTTATTAAATGATAGTTCAGAAATACTTAGTTTAGTTGTACTACCGTCTGTAAGATCTACGATAATTCGTAATATAAAAAATGTTTTGAATACTAGTAAAATTTCATGAAGTTTTCTTTATTCCTGCAAAGTTGCCAAGTTTGACTTATGTTCTTATTCTGCCGGCTCTAGGGAATATTTGAAGTCCGTATATAGCATAAATGAAAACCAATTTTAAGACGAAGGTATCATATGAGTCTGTCAAATATATGACGCACTGACCGCATATATTATTCCAATTTATTCTCGAGTGCCACCCCAAAAGGTTACTCTTTAAAAAGGGCCTGTAATAAGTTTCATAAACATACGGTTATAGGTATTGATCCTAAGCTAACAGATGGTTTTTTGACAAAATTATATTTATAGTAACCGTGTTTCACTTTTTGTATATAGTATAAGTGTGTATATATGGAAGCTAGACAACTATGTAGGAGTCGTAACACTTGGCACTCGATACTCTCTGCCTACCCCCTAAGGTACTTAGCGTGAAGATATGTATATGTATGTATGTGTGTGTATATATATTATAAGGGTTGTCTGGCAAAGTACGCTTGTTAGCAATAAGACTGCCATTGTGTGCTATTATGTACGCGTAGATCCTAAGATTGTTCTTGGTAGTTAGAGACTTACTTACACAATATCTTATGTCTCATTTATTGGTGCACAATAAAGTATTCGTTTATTCATTCAAAACAAAGAACAATCACAAAGCTCTCGGGATGGAAAGCCCTAGCCTATAACATATATAGATATGTTATAGGTCTTAGAATTTAGAAGTCTCACTATTTCGATATTAAAGGTACGTCGTTTTACTGTGATGTCAGGAAGAAAAAGAATGTGTCAGTGTAAAAATACGAAAACGTATGCTCCGATTATTCATTCATGTAGAAAGAATGGAAGATACATTATTGGTAAAACAGATAAACAATGCGAATGAGTATGCAGCTACCAACATTACCCATTATCTAGTAAAACCCATTTCATAGGTAAATCACTTACTTCGAGGCTGGACTAGTTTGTGTAATTAGTTCAGTGACTATATTCATTAGGTACTTATATTATTTACCCTGAGGAGTACACTAGTAAAAAGTATACGAAAATATACTCGTATATTGTTACTTCCCAGCGATATTGTATCCAGGGAAGATGTCCACGTACGAATGTGTTTGTATGAAAAATATTCCAATAACCCCACCCCCTGGCCCCGGGCGGGCGGTCGAGAAATATAAGGTGATTGTGGCAAGATGGCCGCGAGATGAGCTCCATCTAATATATACATACTCGTGGTTGACCCCGACTTTATACATTGCACGTTGAAATTTAAATTTTGATTTAAAACGAGCTAAGAGACTTATTGGTAACCGTGCTCTGACCAACGCTATATTGCAGAGTCTTGAACATCGGCGCAGGGTAGCTTGTTTGTCGGTTTTCTACAGAATACATTTCGATGAGTGTGCAAAAGAATTACATGATCTAATTCAAACGGCTCCATTCCACCTCCTGGAAACAAGGTGCGGGCGATCGTTCCACCCTTATGTTGTAGATATTCCACCTATCCGTACAAAATCGGCTAAGGAGTGAAATTCGCTGCTTGCGAGTGTATTTCCTGGACATTATAACCTAGCCATCTTTGAGGCCTGAGTGAATAGGCTATTTCTCGGCAGACATGATGCATCTTCGGCCGCATCGTTACTTAACATCAGATGAGATGGCGGTCAAATGACTGCCTATTAAATTATAAAAAAAACCTTTCAATCTTAATAGCGCTGATTCTGAAATACACTGATTAAACTATTTTTAAGTTATCACTATCCACCCTTAACTCACAGAAACTGAAAGAGACGAGACGAATTTCAAATAAGTATGTATTAAAAATTATATTAACGTTTAGTCTATTCCTTGGAATATAGCGTTTAATTTTTTTTCTAGTTTATACGTTTTTCTAATTAACCAGCGCTAATGTGTGCAGTTAAAAGGTGGTAGAGCTTCGCAGTGGCTTGCCCAGGTGAAATTCCTTACCTATTCCTACCCCATAACGTCAGTGCTTGCCATTGACGTGTTCTGATTTGGAGGGTAAAGTAGCCGGTAAACTTACTTTTGCACGAGGCCTAACATCCCACCCTGGTTGGCAAAGTACAATCACTAGTTTTGGTGTCTATAGGCGGCCTGAATTTTCCTACCACCAGGAAATTCTTCTGCTTGTTTGCCTTCCAATATTATATTAAAAAATATCTTCATATTGTAAAATAGCTGAAATTATTTCAGCTAATTAAAAATGAATAGAGACTTATACCGTCGTATAGTGTTTACTGTGCTGTATTAAAGAAGATAATGCTGATTTTTTGGTAGTTTTACTGACTACTAAACTGAACTGATCCACCACAATGAAGATATATGTATTTTCTTAGTGGGAAGTTAAAAGGCTTTTGAAGTCAACATAATCTTGTTTTTTACTGAAGGTATTTTCTTTTTCCTTAGAATAGCAAATCTGTTTGATCTAACGATATATTTATAATATTATAAAGAAAAACAAAATAGAGAGATGGTGAAATATGATAATGGCGTCCACCGCGCAAGGTGACGTCCGAACGGAACCGGAAGCTGGGGGGATCGCCCTCGTGTCTTAATTTCCGGTCCGCTCAGATCCAACGATATGCCTACTTTTATCCTGGGATATGACTTGCATTACTTCAGAGTTCGCACCTATTGAGACTATACTATTTGTTTCTCCCAACTATGCCTCACAATTGCGTTTATTCATAATCTACACATATAAAACCTTTGTCCTAAATGATACACGGATCGACGTTGAGCAGAACTTGCGATAAATACATTTTTGAGATACGAGTATTTATAAGAGACTGAATTCCAAACAAGTTTTTTGCTCATCAAATCTATGTACAATATTTTTTTATAATGCTAGGAGGATCATCAAGGAATCCACATATTTGTTATATGTGGATTCCTTTATGATGAGAAATCCGCGCCTCTTATAGACATCAAACATATTAATGGTACATCCCCCACTTAAGGCCAGGAAGTTAAGCGCCGTACAAAAGAAAGTTTTACAGCTTCCCTACCCTCCAAACTGTAACACGACAACATAAAACATGATGTTGTTTGAGCTGAAATCTGCAAGGATTGGATAGATTGGTATCTCGTTCAATCCGAGTGAGCCTTGTTCATTTCTGCAGTCGTTGCGAGACTATACCACCTAGTTAAAGTGAGTGTTAGTGACAGTAAAAATATGTTAGATTTATCTGGCAAGTGGGCAGTTGGCAATTATTCGAAGAAACCCGGACCAGCACGGCTTTATGTATTAATAATGTTGATGACACGTAATGTCGCAAGCAAATAATTAGCTTACAATGGGGTTAGGTCATAACGTGTAATTAAAAAAACGGAGTGCCGGTAGAAGTAAAATCTTGAATATTAACGCGAAACAGCAGGCGCCGGCATACATTTTCGCCACGCGGTAGAAAAAGAGAGGGATACTCCTTCTCTTACGCCACGCTACCGGCGGTCTTCTCTCACTCCGTTTTACGAATTTTCTATCAGGTCGTAATTTTCTATCGTATCCTGATGCGAGATTAACTTTTTTACAAATCAGAAAAAAGTACACAACACCGCAAAGAAGTTTTCAATTCAACCTGCGTCTTACGAATTTTCGATCATGTCACGTGTCCTGACGCAAATTTAGCATTTTTACCCATCTCCAAAAGTGCATAATGCCGCTAAAGAAGTTTTCACTTTAACCCGCTTCTTACGAATTTTCGTTCAGGTCATGTGTTTTGACGCGAATCCATAATTTAAGTTCCATATAAAATTTTTCGCCTATTCCACTTGAGTGCCCGTGTGTACCAATCAACAAGACAGGTCTTCCACCTTTTATTGTCGCTTTCATATCTCTGGTGTCCGGTTGCCATCCGCGCCGCAATTACCTCGTAACTCCAGAACATTACAACTCCAACATTTCTGATACACCACTGACGACCCTATTTCAACCTTCATGGAGAATATTTTCCTGTTGCACGGCTTTCAGCCAGACACAAGGAGTAATTACTGTTTGGTTCTATCAATTCAGACAACTGAGGTATTTTATTAAATGAATCTTGTGCTTTCATGTGCACTCGTGGACTCAGTGCCTATATCAACTTGATTACCAGTCTGTTTAAAGCAAGCGAAGGCCGTGACAGTGAATTACTTGAGCGACTTAGAAATAAGTTTAGTTCTATACTTATGCTGGTTTCTTCTACCACACTCTGCCTACCAAAACTGCTTGTATATGGCAAGTCAAGGTTTATTCATTAATAGCACTTACCTGCGGGTTCACCGACACAATTTAAAACTTTATGGAACTTTATAGCGGGATACAAAATAACCTATGTAAATAAATATAATCACGCCCATATATCCTAGAAAGGGTAGGCAGTGGTATATACTAGTATGTGCTCATGACAGGTGGCAATTCAGTCGCCAATCGGGCACATATCCAGTCCCAGGCAACGTTATGTTTTTCAGAATAACTGAAAAACTCATACTTAGAACAAGTTGCTTTACCCGGAAATTAAACCCCGGTCCTTTCGTGGCAAAATCAGACACTGACACCACTCGACCACAGAGGCGATTATATCCTATGTCCTTTCTAAAGATCAATTATATTTTTATGCCAAATTTATTAAAATCGGTGCGATAGTTTAGGCATTAAAAGAATAACAAATAAACTGATTGTGGGCACTGACTAGTAACGACGGTACTAAGTAGGGCCACTGCCTTACCACTGTACCAATCCATGCTTAGCGCTACCACCTAGTAAAAGGTCATAATTTGGTCACAGTGTCAGTGACGATAAACCTATCTGCATCTTAAACGTGAGGATGAAGTAGCTATAGGTAAAGGTCGCTCCTTACCAGCTATCGTCTGCTTGTTACTATAATACAAATATATTATATCACTAGCTGAAACCCGCGACTTCGTGGGCCTTTAAAAACATTTCACGAATTTTATTTTTTTGCACGGAACCCTAATTATTTTTCGAAACTGAAAGTAGCCTAAGTTACTCCCAGTAAAATCAGTTATTTTAAGTGAAATTACCGTCATTTAGCCTTTCCAGAGATTAGTCGGAACAAACAGAAAAACAAAATTGTAAAAAAGTGATATTGGTATATGTAAAATGTATACCATGTACCATGTATTTAAAAAAAGCGATTCTTTTTGTATTACAGACAGACACTTCAATTTTATTTGTATATAGATTTTATACAGTAATTTATGTCGAGGAAGCTAGGCAAGTAGATATATGTAAGAATCGAGACACTTGGCACTCGGTACTTCCTGTTTCACCGCAAGGGACTTGGCGTAAAGATGTCTATCGTAACGCCCATATATCCTCAAAAGAATAGACAGAGGTACATACTAACTAGCTCCTACAAATAGCCGAATATAAAGTCCCAAGATGTAACAATTCCGTCGCCATATCGAGCACAAATCAGTCTCAGGCAACGGTATGTTTGTATATAATGTATATAGGTAGCTATAAGCCCAATAAGCTATGCGAAACTATGAGCCTATGATGTTATGATTGTTTTATAGACAACAATAAAACTATCTTCATTTAAGAGTGAATATTGCATGGCGCCCACAACACTATTCAGCCAATGTCCCCTGTAAGTTCAAGGCGGGTCGCGAGGTAAACGCACCTTTATTGATATCACAATTGGTCATATCCGTTGGCAGGTCTCTGACCTCACATGTACACATGTAAGTGATAAAGGTGTGTCACATTTACTATTATTAACTTTGATATGAACAGTGCAGGCCATCCATCAGGTATAATACATAGCGTTAAACTGAATATCAAATTCAGCAAATAGCAATTTCACCTACAATCAATTATAACCCAATGCTATAGGGTAAAAAAATGGTTCATTAAACAAAAACTACCTTCACGGCTATTATCCCCGAAGGGGTAGGCAGAGGTGTGCTAGTATCTCCACGACGCGTAGGTCCAGTAGATATACTAGAACTCCCACGATTAGCCAAGGTACTAGGGCCCATGATGTGGCAAGCCTATCGCCACTTCGGGCACATTCCAATCCCGGGCAATGTCATGCTTACTCAGAATAATCTGAAAAACATTTTAAGAAAAGTTGCCAGACCTAGGAATTGAACCCGTAACCTAAACGGCTAGCGGTCGTACTGGCGGCAGCCGTACCGTTACACCACAAAGGTGATTTATCAACCACACTGCCTTATAATTTTTGTGTCAGCCTATTGCAGTCCACTGCTAGACGTAGGCCTCCTCAGAGTATACCATAAGACCCGATCCATCCAGTTGTGTTTAACCAAAATTTGGTACAATAACCAAAAATATACAAATTTTTGGATTTCAAAATTATCTGAGAATATTTTTTTCGGCAAACATAAAGGGTATTTTAAACCAACATAGGTTAGATGTCAAGTGAAATTCTGACTGTGTACCAAATTATAATGCAAAAAATATAAATCAATTTCGCAACCTCATCGAAAGGTTTGAAAATTCACTGAAAATTTACAATTTTATTGAAAATTTAAAAATTGATATTCATTAGATTTGACTGTTTTGGCTTAGTTATTGATGAATATAGGCAGTAGCGGAATCCCATGCAATGGCCTAAATATTAACCATTGTTTAAATATCGATTTACTACCGAATCGATCGATGACGAAATAGGGATTTGTAAATTATTCGCCTATAGAGCAATTTTATCATTCTTTGTTCTCGACGTGTAACTTATTGTTTTCTGATTAGACTTCGGCGTATGTGTATGATACGTCATTATTAATCATGAAATAATCTTGCTTATAATAATATGTCAGCCTACTTTCACTGTAATGTGATCCGTGGTGTAATATTTAAATTGATCGGTATATTGATGAGAATTCCATGTTTTTGTCTGCCATATTTAGAATATTATGTCTTGGATTACATACCGGAAACGCAAAATTAGCTTAATCGTCATAATATTGATGTCATGTTGCATCTTCAAAACAATATATTAAAACTATGATATAAAAGGCTATAGATACGTTACCTGTCTAAAATTGACATTTAAAAGAGACTAACTTTATTTTCTGGTACATATTTATGATTTTAGCATGAAAGAAGTAAAATTTGTGAATTTTATAATACTTTTTCATGAAAACAAATGTTTTTTTACGGTGGTTGTATAATTATTTCAAGCATTGTATACACAGGAAGGCATTTTTAATACAAATTGTTAAAATGTTTTGACAGATGACACTGGCAAATTACAAGCACTTGCCTTCTTTTTTTCTAGTCAAAATTAAGCGCGTATGACGCATCTATAGCTTCATAAATCATAGTTATCACTCTTCGTATTCTTTGTTTTAGAATTGGTGTCTGTGTCGTAATACTGTACATTTTGTTTACCATTCTATACTGAATTATTGATATGTGATATTTTTCCCAGTTGACCAGTTGACCGAATTCGCAATAGCGAAATAAGGGTAAGAGTGGGATTGAAAGAAAAAAAATCATCCATATAATTGCAATCTAAAGATTGATTATTGAAACAGTTTACAAAATAATCGTATCGAAATTTCTTTCGAAGATGGCAAAAATGGATTGAGATCGGTAATTGATAACCGTCGTAAAACGGTATTAAAGTGTAATAGAAACTTTAAAAAAAGTACCTTCAAGCCTATTATCCCCAGAGGCAGAGGTGTGCTAGTATCTCCACGACTCGTAAGTCCAGTAGGTATACTAGAACACCCACG
>DVZN01000975.1:0-11150 GCA_018237365.1 Caria ino melicerta
CAGTTTACTGCACTTCCGAACTATGTCAGTTACTTTGGTCTTCTGTCTAATAATCTCGTTTCGTACTCTATCTCTAAATGAGATTCCGAGCATAGACCTTTCCATAGCTCTCTGAGTGACATACAGTCGGTTGGCCAGTTTTATCGTCATGTTCCACGAATAGTTACACAGTAACACAAATAGACACTCTTTCTATTTCTTTAAGCGAATTGTAAGATAAAGTGTGTTCTAATTACCTTTTTTTTTGTTTTTTTATCACTATGTAATTTGTATCAAATTGGCACACATTATCTTAACATACCACCTATTAATAAAGAAAGACGTCAAACCCGTTCTGTAGCGTCTTGTAAAACAATTAAATTAAGGCGATTAAGAACAAGGTTGGTATTAACTCATAATATAATGTTTATAAACGTCTTGAAAGCAAAAGTTGTTTTTTTTTCTTAATATACAAAACATAGACAATCTTATTTAAACTTAAATTGGCGCGTATAATTAACATATTTAGTTATTTATAAGGGATAATCACGATTTTACATTTTATTTATAATTAGATAGTTTTTATAACTTTTTATTGTACGTGGTCTTCCCGTTTAGGCAAATAGGTACTTAAAATCGTATATTTTTATTTACAAAATTTCAAAGCTGACATCTATTCCTCGAAAGGATAGGGTAAAATTATCAGTTAATACTTAAGCTCCAAAACAAATGTATTGATTTTTTGTCTTTTTGTACGTTTTTTAGGAAAATCATTCCTATTGACTGTCATGGTTTTGGTGTTTAAACCTCGTTTTTACTGTTTTAGAACCCCATCCTTAAAAAGTATACATATCTTAAAGTAAAGCCGTAAGTCTTTACATGTCTGTACAGAGCAGATATTAAAAAAATATAAGTATATAACTTTTCCAAGTTTTTCTGTCTATTTATTTATAAGCGCATCACGTTAAAATACCGAATAAAATACATTATTTTCACAGTTGTATTAGGTTTGGTGTAATTAAAAAAGTGACGTATGTTTTGTGGAAATACGCTGCTTAGAAACTAAGATATTATACAACATACATAGGTATGCAGTGGCAGATTTAAATATTTGCCGCCAGTAGGCTATATGCCGCCTCTGCCGACCTTTTTTATTCGATGCTTCACTATAATAATTAAATACGTTAAAAAATAAAGTTACAATTCTATTAATAAAATACCCAATTAATAATATTATGAACTTATTACTTACAATTTCAATTATAATTAATTTACTATGAAAATTTGGTCCCCGATTTGACGCTCCAAAAATATGACGACATAGGCTCCAGCTTACTCAGCCTGCTGGTAATTCCGCCACGGTAGGTATCTAATATTCCAAAAACACGATTAAATCAAATAAGTGTTATAGATGGCGTTAGAAGCGGAATAACAGTTATATTGTGATCACTCAGGCAAAATCAATTAATCTATGTTCTAACATCTAGTTTGGTATAGATTAATTGTATTCTAACAGCTATACAATTAATAAAATAATGTTCTTATATCCTAACAGGCGGAAGAAGAAGCTAGACAGCTCCAGAAGAAGATTCAGACCATTGAGAACGATCTCGACCAGACACAAGAAGCCCTTATGCAGGTCAACGCCAAGCTGGAAGAGAAGGAGAAGGCACTACAGAACGTAAGTAATAGTTATATTTTTATACATTATCTAGCTCACTCGAAAGAGGCCAAGAGAAGAGAGAAGAGACATGACGGCGATAGGAAGAGGCCTTTGTTCATCAATTAGAGCCGTGCCAGCATGAGTTGAACTGACGTGCTTTAGGCATAGTAAATTATAAGCTAAAGCAGTATGGTAACTAGGCCTAATTTTTTTTTATATCGAAAGGCATGCAAGCAGAAGGATTTGATAAGAAATAAACACATCTAATACATTGTATAAAATAAAGTCACTACATAGTATAAAATAAAGTCGCTTCGCATATCTGTCTGTATGCTTAGATCTTTAAAACTATGCAACGGATGTTGAAGCGAGTTTTTAATAGACTGATTCATAAGGAGGGTATATATGTATAATACATGCGTATTATAATAAACACTGTAAATTTTAGAGGTTTCTAATGTGATGTGTGTGAGATACATTCTGTAGTGTAATTAATCAGTTTTGCAGCCGTGCGAAGCCGGGGCAGGTCGCTAGTCTATACATATAAAATTCTTTGTCCTGAATGACAGACGTGTCAACGCACAGCCTATTGCCTAGGTTCTTTATGTATAAAACAAAATAAACCGCTGATTTTAGATACCAAAAATTGGAGGGTGTGTTCTTTGTGTGACGTAAGCATCCGATAAGAAATGATTATCCGAAATCCCACCTGTACGGAGGGAAACAGCGACCAAAGTTTGTATGTGATTCTTTGGTCTAACCTACTTCAAATTCTGCACAAATATTCTTTAAAAGAATTGATGGAACATGTGTTTCTTGTTTTATGGATTCCCATAACTTAAGTAACGCATCTTTGCAATTCCTGACGCCTAATATTATAAAAAATATATATATTTATTTATTTGTATTCCCATAAAATAAGAAACACATCTTTGAAATTATCACCGTCTTATTAATTAGATTGAGACTCTCAGAATTCGACATACTCAGTTGTAAACTCGTATAATCTAGTACTATGATATCCCAAGACTTGTCTCAAAATTTACGCACTATGAGATGTCCACATCTTAAAAAAAACAGAGATCAAAGGTCACAAGCATAGTTTTTTTTTTGCAAATATCTTGTTTCTCTCTTTTGTTTTAAATATTTTTTATACGTCTAACTGTTCAGAAAGAAGGCGGAGAGCACGAGGTTAGAGTATCTGTCATTTGAGGTCAAGTCGTAGACACGACATAAAGTTACTGTAATTATTTTGGTAAAATACAAGAACTAGACCAATAATACATATATAACACCAAAACACTGAATGAACTGTTCGGTGATTGGTCGATCGTAAGCAAACCTCTTGAAATGCGGTTAAATGACATTCTCTAAATACCCTCTAAATCATTCTTTAATTATTAGGTCGTCCTATTTGCCTATATGAACAGCAGGCTACTTGTCGCCAGTAAGCGGGAGGGAGCTGTAAAGCATATAGGTATATATGTACGCTTATCGATGCCAAAGAATAAGGACTCCGGGTAGGTCTGCGATAAGAACCTAGAGACATTTGTGTGATAATCATAGCCATTTGGATTTCTAGAAGGAACGGTTTATTTTTTATTTTATTATTATATAAAAAAGGCCAACTTTGCAACACAAACGCGTAACTAGTGTTGTACACGTGTAGTCCATCGTTTCTGCGCATGTGTCAGACTTTTTTTTGTTGAGCTATTTAGGCTGTCATACACGATATCTAGGAGTATAACTTATTAAAGGTAAATCGAAAGACAGACAGTTATTTTTTTTTGAAAGGTAAGAGCACTAGAAAATGTTTTTTGGAGGAAGCAGATGTCATATTTAAATTGATTTGAGTACCCACCTACCTTCAACTACGTAAAGGCTGTCTTGTGTTGGTTTTTTGTCTCTTTGCCTTAATAATTTAAATGAAAAGAAAGCTGCATTCGTGTCTATGAAAAGTTTAAAGAAAGAATATGTAAACAATCATAGATGTGAGTAATTAATGCGAGCACATGCCGACGTCTGATCGTCACGTAGTTCCAATGTTAGCTGTAGGGGGTGCTGGCTAGTGAACGTTGAACGAGCACGTTTATTTATAAATCGCCGACACCTAATATGGGCTCGGTGCCTAGCGTTTCGGTAAAATTAGACACATGTTAGATTATGTTATATCAAATACATTACCACATTATTATGTTAATCAATCATGCGAGCATTTGTAGATCGGAATGTTTTGATGCGCTCTACTCTATGTTTAAAGTTAAGTGTCTAAATAATATCTGGAATGAATATACATAATTATAATAATTAATAGGTGAATAATAAAAAAATGCCGAGAAAGTACAAGAAAAAATAAATAAGTTTATATTAATTGAGTTAACAATTTGAAAATATGCACTTTCCCGCTCTAAGCGCTTATTGGTTCAAATCCAGATGTCGGTAAAACAGTCAACACAAACAAAAGATGGCGTCAGAAATTCGACTGCAGCGCCACGTGTTGTTTATAAGCGTAAATTGTCAGTAGTGAAGATGGCGCGTTTGGAATCGCGGCCAGTCGGAGCGCGCGGAGTACAGTGATGTCCGCGTCCGCGCCCCACGCCCACGGGCGCACCCCCGTGCGGCGCAGGGGGCACCAACATCACCCGCGCCTCAGGGGCGAACGCACACCCGCCCCTGGGCCGCCCGTCAACATTTCTCCGTCCAAACAAGTGACCTTAGACAATCGAACAGACGATGTTGTGCCTTGTGTCAATAGTGTTAGTGAATCTCAAGCAGTGACAAGGACGAATAGTGACGATGCACTTTCGAATTCAAACAAAACTGAAGACTCCAATATTGACGATGAACTTGAATCGGATATTAGAAACTTTGAGCAAGGCTCAGTTGGTAGTTCAGACGATGATTTTTCCTTTCACGAAGAAAGGTCGGCGGGAGACGGTGCCGAGGTAGTCCCTCCTGCGGTGGATACATCTGACGATGATCCAGAGACTGCAGAACTTGCGAAACTTCGATGCCCTAGTGAATGCACCGAGGTTTTGGCTGCCAGAGAAAACAGACGCAGGCGAAGATGTGCAGACTATCCCGGTCTTGCATTTGGCAGTAGTATTTTCTCTTCAGACACTATGATGAAATTTTCAATTATCAAAAACGAGTTGCAGAACATCAAAAACACTGCACTGAAAAGGGTAACGTCCTACTTTATAAAACTTGTAGTCTATTATATGAATAGGACTGGCGTGAGCCAAATGCGCGCGGATAAAAATAGTTTGTCGTAATCTTGTTTCGTTGGAAAAGTTTTGAGTTGTTCTACAAAGTATGATTATATGGCGCGTGGCGATCAGCTGAGCCATTGACATTAGAATTGTTTACGTTTACGTTTCTTTTTAATAACACTAGATGGCATTAGGTATTAAAAGTAATTTTACAATTTACTTTTAATTTTTATTAATATAAAATTTAAAAATGATTTCATTCCGAAAATATAACAAATATACCCCAGCACTCTATATTTTGGTTTGATTACATTAATTTAATATAATAAATAAAAAATAGTTATTAAACCTATACCTTAGTAGTTTTGAAAAAAAATCTTTCAAAGATAATTATTAGTCATCATTATTACTGTTTAGATTGATCACCATTTTTGAGTCCTGATGAGATAACCACTTATTGATCTGACCCAAACTAAGAAAATTATATTTTGCTAGTGATTTTAGGGTGTTATAAAAAATAGTCAATGATATTATACATAGAAATATAAATATAAATACTGCAATAAATTTAATAAACACTCAGACCCAGAAATGCAAACTTCTAAGTTCATTACACGCGTTTGTGTACAGTTGAGAATCGAACTTGAGCCTTGTTGTTCATCGATATGGTAAGGCAACTACGCTCACCACTCAGCCAGAGAGATTGTCAGTTATATAAATTAATAAACTAAAATAAATTTGTTTTGATTTTTTTCAGTTATTTATCCATATGTCTTAGAATGGGATGATTTTAATTTCACTTATTACAAAGGAATTGTTATACAATGTAGTCCAATTCTTCAAGGTTATTGGATCCTTTTTATCAAGATCTAAATAAAAAGCAAAACCAGAATTACACACATTTAATATTGTTTTCTTTCACACATATTGATCTCCAAATATCCACACAATGAGCACATATTTAAAGCCACCAATACCCTGCCCATCAGTAGTCAGAACACAACACTTAGCCGAGGTCTGGTCTCTCAGTAGACAACCCTTAGTCTGGGCGTTATAGGAGTCCTACCCTTAAATAATGCCATCTCAGGTTGAGCACTCTCACTCACTCAAGCCACTTTGGCTGGCAACTATTGTCATTTCGAAAAAAAAGCACATATTAAGCAAATATTTTTTTTACCTAAAGTAAACAAATTATTATTAATAATACATTAAACATAGAAATACATATATAAATACCAGAATAAATTTAATAAACACCCAGAAATATGAATGTCTATGAACATCACACAAACACCAGCCCGTAAAATAAGGCAACTATGCTACCACTTGGCCAGCAAGACGGTCAATTTATATTTTTATTATATTATATATTAACTAAAATAAGTATATAATATAATATAGTTAATATATAAATAAAGGGTGTTTAACGACAGTATGTGTCTGGCTTGCTATCTGGTCGTGAGTCATATGCAGGTGTCACTTTCATTATAATAAATAATTAAGTGGACTCTGATAAATCGTCAACATTTAATTATTGGTGATTTATAAGAGACAGTGCCTTATTTAATTTTATTTTGATGATTTTTTTAACTGATTGCCACATTAGTTAGGTGGAAATGATTGATATTGAATACCTACCTCTATAAAATTGTAAAAAATCACTTAGCTCTATTGTCAATAATTAATGTAGCATATGATATTTTTGAAGATATTTTATCACCTATAGGATAGTCATGTAGAATTCTAATGGTGAAAGAATTATTCAAATGGGGCAGGAAGTTTTATAACCTATTCAATGCAAACAAACAATTTATATTATTACTTTAGATTATTATCAAATTTATTATTATAAATATTATTGTGTAACACCCATATAAAAAAGCAAATAAATTGCTTAGTTTGGTGTTAAGTTTGCAAAGGCTTACAACAATCATATCTGCTTCCAGGCACTATTAATTATTGGGTTTATCAAAAATACTCGCAATAATATGCTACCCACAAATTCATTATTATTTCCGGTTGTGACAGTTGACATTTGACCAGTGATTTATTGTGTTGTCATTACCCGTAATTCAAATTCAGCCAAATCATAACAATAGTGCTAGAACACATTTTTTTACTGTAAAACTTTCTTGAATGCAGCACTACACATCTAAACCGAAAAATAGTTATAACAAGAAGAATCTACATATGTAACACAACACATAAAATGCACATTTAGACACCAATTGGAAGGAAAATTGGTCTAAACAAACAACAACAACATCAGCCTATTACGTTACAGTCCACTGCTGGACGTAGACGTCTCCCAGAAGGGGTGTTGCCCATAGTCACCTCCCTAGGCAGCCAAGTTGGTGTCCGCAATATCTGAGAGGAGTGGCTGCCCGCCTCCCGAACATGCCCTTCATCGCCTTTTATGATACCCACAGGCAGCCATGGGGTGCTGAAATTCTCCTTTGCTGAACACCACACTGCTAAAATATTTGGGAATTTTTGGAACTTGTGATATTATTTATTACATAAAATAAAAATATGTAATATACATCTTGAAATAAACAAAAGCTCATAGGTATATTATGAACCCTCCTCTTTTTAATCTTTTTAGAGCCTTCTTCATTTTTGTAGATAATATGTGTAAAATTACAATTGTAAATGAAGAAATGGTTGTTCAATTTGCAAATAAAATATTTAAACAAGTGTTTTAACCAATGGAGTGGTTTGACTTGATATCACATCCATCAATTACTCTCACATAATGTGTTATCATTTTTGGATGGCTCCGTTGACCACTTCTGGTACTTTCGGGTACCACTAGTGATCAGTTGACCACCATCAAGAACTACTAAGTTAGATCCATTTGGATAAATTATCCAGCTTTATTTATTTCATGTGAAAGTTAAGGGGTTAATTCTACAAAAAAAATTTTTGGTTTGTGAAGGAGTTTGTTGATTAGAAAAAATATTTAATTTCGTTAAACTATTGTTTTCTAAATCTATTAAAAAATTATTAATACATCTTCAATAGGGATGATGATTGCGTTTAATAATATGCCCTCTTCACATACATCTTCCCCTCATCCTTCATTGTCATCATCATCTGATTGTCTCCCTGGCCAAGTGGTAGCATAGGTGCCTTACCTCATCAACAAATAGGTTCGGGCTTAATTCCCGATGGGGGCGGGCGTTTATGTGATGAACATAGACGTTCACATTTCTGGGTTAAGGTGTATATTAATTTATTCTGGTATTTATAAATGTATGATATTTCTATGTATAATATTGTTGCCTAATACCTGTAACACAATCAAATTATTTGCCTACTTTGGGGTTAGCTCTATATATGTGATTTGTCTATATATTTTTTTATTGTCTTAAAACATTTTAGATGTAGGCAAGTCAGACTATTTATTTTGCTTAACTGCAATTTTAAAACTAAAAAAAGAACTGATTTCAAAGAATATAAATTTAATAACGTAATAAAATAATTAGGTCTCAGACTTGCATAATTGATATAATTACGTTCATATGTTCATATGATAGACTACATCAATTTAAATGCTAAATATTATTAATGATTTAGTGCTAATTATCTCATTAACAAGTTAAGTTGACCTTGTTTTTAAATCAAATGTTTGCAATTCAATTAAAGCCAGGTTTTTCTGTTTGTCTGTTTGAACTTCTAAACAAATCTGTAATTTAGATTTTTTTTGTTTTAAAAAGTATTACGTAATCACTACATAGTATAATATAACATCGCTTTACATCCGTCTGTCCATATGCATGCTTAGATCTTTAAAACTACGCAACGGATTTTAATGTGGTTTTTTAATAAATAGAGTGATTCAAGAGGGAGGTTTACATGTATAATATATGCAAGAAATAAGAGAGAAACCAGGGGGGGGGTCGCTAGTTTTATTATATGATATACCAATTTTTTTTTACCTGAGAAACTGGTGTTATTCATACAATTCAGCACTCATTCACACCACCATATTAAAAAGCACAACTGAGTCAGATGTAATCAGATTACAGAGGATATATTAATTGACCTTGTGCACCTTCAGTACAAAGCCAACATGTCCAAAATGTTAAATTAGTGTTTATGTTAACATTAAAATACCTTTTCAAATCGCTGGTGAAGTAATATTACTATCATAATATTGGGTATTTTAATAGTTTCAGAGCTATTTATATACAGGTTGTAAAGTACTAAGTTACTATTTAGTTTTTACAAATTTGATTAACAAAAATTGTATATTGGATTTATTTTTACAATTTTTTTTATAGTATTATGACCAACATCTAGATTTTGATAGTTCTATTTACTATTAAAATAGACAAAAAGTAATACTCAAGACAAAAAATTTACAAAAATTACTTTTTACATAAATTACTTAACTATATATTTTTACTATTTTTTACCTCATTTTATTTTTGTTACCTCACTCTTTCTTATCTTTGGTTCCAAAAGTAGACGGTGGTTATTTGTTGCCATTTCTAACCAATTATATTCCGATTTTAGTTTTTTTTTTTGTCAAAAATCCCTTATTTTAGTATTATACCTGTAATTATGAATTTCATTGATAAAAATTTGATAACTACCTAGATATTAAACCAGTGATGCCCAAATGGTGGCCTGCGAAACCCCAGGTTTGTGAAAAAGTCACAAGGATTCCGTGATTTTTGTCTGGGATTAAAAAAAAATACAAATAAAATCTCATGTGCAAAAAACATACGTGACATTTGATTAACTTTATAAAATCCTTATAAGTATTTTCTTAGAAGATATTGGCTGAATAAATTGTGAAAAACGACAGGCAGCCATACCACAAGAATTGAATTGAAGACTATTTCCTTGAAAAGTATCTTTTGTTTAAGGCATCATGGTTAAAGCAATAATTAAAAGCAAACTAACATTTAAATAATTTAGTTATAAAAATTGCTAGCTAGGGTTCCTTCAAAGAAATATGACCTATTAGGGTCCCGCAACCAAAGAAAATTGGGAACCTACTAAAATACGCGAGCTATCACATATTTATTTGGAAGTTGAAATCGTCCGCTGTTAAACCATCACCCTAGTAATAATTTTGTATTTTTGATATGTTTCCTATATTTTTTACTGTTCCGTATAAGGGAAACGGAACTCATATACATATATATATATAATAAACGGATCATTTCGTTTTCCGTTTGATGTTCTGTCTGCCAAGGCATTTTTCTCAGGAACGCGTAGAGATATCCAACTTAAATTTACTCAGGTCAAATAATCAGATGAAAAAATGAAACTTGTAAGTTGAAACGGTCAAATAATATGTAGCTGTTGGACTGCATATTTTGATTAACAAGGAAATTAAAAGCACAGGTACCCTCTTAAATTTGGCAAAAAGCATGACTGTGCTTGCTGTGAGATACACAGCACATGTACAGGAAAAAGGCTGATAAAAGTAGATATTATGTACAGAACCACTCTAGACTTATATGCAATATATGGGACTGAAGAGGTCATTCCCAACACCACATATTGCATAAGTTAGTGTAAGTCGATTTCGCTTAAGTCAGGGTATGGTTTCTCATAATATACAGGATAGTTTAATTAAATACTCAGTCGATTAAAAACAATTTTTTTTTTCAAATACAAAATAGACATATATTGTGGACAATACCGAAAATACGTTAACTAAACAATAATGTAGGGGCACTAATCATAATAATATATTGCAATGAAGGGGTAGGCAGAGGTGTGCTAGTATCTCCACGACTCGTAAGCGTATTAGCTTATTTGTTACTGGGGTTAGCCCCACGTAAAAGTATACAATTTGCCTTCCTGCCAGGTAAAAAAAAATACCTTCACGCCTATTATCCCCGTTTCATCATGAGACCCAATGTCGTCGGCTATTAATACGTGGGTTCATACAAGTATGTTCCTCTGTCTACACTTTCGAGGAAATATAGGCGTGATAATATTTGTATTAATTTAATTTTTATTATTATAAACAAAGGAAAAATATAAAATTAAAAACAGTCATGTAAATATTAAAATGGAATATCTATGCTGTTACTATGGTCTAGTGGTGTCGGTGCTCGACATTGACGCGAGAGGTCCTGGGTTCAATTCCTAGGTCGGGCAACTTGTTCTCTATGAGTTTTATCAGTTTTTCTGAAAAAACTTAACGTTGCCTGGGATTGGATATGTGCCCGATTGGCGACGGACTTGCCACTAGTCACATCATGGGACCTAATATCGTCGGCTAATCGTGGGTTTATACTAGTATGTAGTATATACCTCTGCCTACCGTT